>JAMZAV010001088.1:440000-447731 GCA_024449915.1 Sweltsa coloradensis
TATGATAACTGCCAAAGGGGGAATGTATGGGCATGTATAAACCAAAAGGGAATGAAACTCTAGTAGAGAATAAAGAGTAATTGTACCAGAAGTGTGAAAGTTGCGTTCAAACGAGATACGGTGAAAGTGAATGGTTCCCAGTCGGTACAGGACTCCTACAAGGGACTATCACCAATACTATTTGACGTTGTAATGGATGAATGCTGCGCAGGGTACATCCAAGAGAGGAGAAGTAGGAGGACAAGAGACCAGAACAATGATATATGCAGACGATATCGTGGAATTTGGAGACAATGCTGAAGAAGTGCAACAGAAGGTGTTTTAATGGAATGAGATGACAGAAGAATTTGGAATGAAGATTAGCATTAAAAAGAGTGAGGTTTTAGTGATGCAAAGAGTGAAAAAGTCTCAAAGATAGATAGGATCACACTGAGGGGAGTAGAACTAGAGGAAGAAGACGAATTTCAATACCTAGGAAGTATTGTTACTATCGAAGCAGAAGTAGGGAATGAAGTAAAGCGGAGAGTGGGGTTGGCAGAAAAGTTTTACCAAATGATCAGAAAGTCAATTTGGCATGAGCATTTCCCTAAAAGATGCATAATGCTCCTGTATAAGATGTACTTCCTACCTATATTAACATATGGTGATGTTACGTTGCCAATGAGCTGAAAAGAAGTAAGTGCTCTACAGGCAGCTAAGATGAAGTTCATACGCAGTGTAGTAGGTGTGACTAAGTTGGACAAGATACGAAATAGTATGATACGGAAGAAAGTAGGAGTAGAGAGCCTAAAGTTCAAGATAAGAAAGGAGCAACTACGATGGTATAGCCATATGAGAAGAATGGAGAAGAATAGAATCCGAAGACAAGCATTTGAGCTAAAGAATGATAGGAGAAGAGTGGGAAGACCTCGAGATAGATGGCAAGATCAAGTACAGGCAGATGTGGAGGAGAGAGGAGAGGAGTGGGTAGTGGTTGAAGAGAGAAAAAGATGGTGGGAGGACAGGAAAAAGTGGAGAGAGCTGGTGTTACGACAAGAGAATGAGGAAGAAGATGAGGTGCCGAGCTTGGCAGGCCGGTGCTGATTCGGTGATGCCCAAGATAATGGTGGGAACACCCCTTTACCCACTTAAAAGATGTTAGAACAAAGTGTAGTGATATATATTTAAAAATAAAAAAAGATCAGCCAATCAATCAAATTATGTGCCCATTTACGCTTTTTAGCCTCTATGCATTCGTATAATGGTAATTTTATGTAATTTTACTTGTGGGATTCGAAATTAATTTTCAACTTTATTAATTTTTGTTATTATTTAACTAGGAAAACGCTCAGTTGGACGCGTTGTTGAGCGAGCACCGGTACGTGCAACACGACCCGAGTACGACATGCCCATAATGTTACATACCAATAAGTCTTTAAGGTCTTGACCAATTTAGCTGAAAATTTGTAAAATAGGAGAGAATGGATAAAATCCACCGCCATCTAGAGGACCTTGACATCATTTCTTTGGGAAAACTATTTTACTCTTGATTTCTTCTAGGTGGCAGTACGGTTGTGTTCCGCAAAGACGACCAGAACGACCAGTATGCGACCAATGAAATTTAAGTAAACACAATTTGCACCAATGATAGATCAGATTTGCAAGGAACGTATGCGATGCGTAGTTGTTTCGATTGTTGTGGTCGAGACCAAGAAGCCCAGAGTTTTA
Organism: Sweltsa coloradensis; assembly: GCA_024449915.1. Taxonomy (NCBI): domain Eukaryota; kingdom Metazoa; phylum Arthropoda; class Insecta; order Plecoptera; family Chloroperlidae; genus Sweltsa; species Sweltsa coloradensis. Next base: position 441,708 of record JAMZAV010001088.1, read on the forward strand.
TTCCGGTCGTGGGCAGGTCTTTGAGGAAAGCGCGGTTATTTCAAATTATATCATTGAAAATCATGGAATTATGTCCACTACCGAGAATGTTCCTGTAATTCACATGGGTACACAATAAATTAATCATTCATTAATTTATTTAGTAAAATGATATGATTTATGTAATATTTTAACGAGATATCACAATTTTCATAAGAAGCACGCACCATTCCCTAGCCAAAGCAGTTGCCAACAATCAGACGTTGAGTGAAACAATGAAAATAACAATCCCCAGTCGAGCCCAGAATGGTCGACCGGTCGCCTTTACGGAACACAACCTAAGTGACCAGAATTCTTGTGCGACTTTTCGTTGCCATGGTAACGTTACTTTTGTTAAAATGTAATTTCTATCTACACTACTTATCGGATCAAAATAAAATTAACATATTCGTGACCGGACGGACATTCTAAATGATTTGGCTACCTCAGATTTTGTCGCCGTTTAGTTTTAAAAAAAAACTTTAGATTAACTTTAATGTAACTTTATAACTTTATAAACGATTTTGCCACAAAACTAATGGCATTCAATCGGGAACGAAACTTGCGGATGGTCAAAATTTCAACTCGATCCGAGCCTCCGTTTAAACCGCTATCATGAGCCAAAAAAGCTGTGCGACTTTCCGTTGACATGGTAACGGGACTTTGTTATAATGTAATTTCCATCTACACTACTTATCGGATCAAAAAAAAATAACATATTTGTGATCGGACGGACATTCTAAATGATTTGGCCACCTCAGATTTTGTCGCCGTTTAGTTTGAAAAAAAAACTTTCGATTAACTTTAATTTAACTTTTTGAACGATTGTGCCACAAAACTATACAGCAACCCGCCTAGGTGGTATGTACATGTGTGCAAAAAATTTTAGGTCGATCAGAGAAACGGGGCGAACTGTATCGAAGAAGTAACAGAAAAAAAAAAACAGACATTCGAGCCATAAGAGTCAAGTGGAGACGCTCGCTCCGCTCGCTCAATGATTTTTTATTTTATTATTATTTATAATGTTTTTATTTAATATTTACAGAGCTCGAAGTGTTTTTAGTGTGTAAATAGTACTAATTTTTCTGATTCTTTGCCAGTATAAAGAATTATTTTCATGTGTTGGTATGATATTACGCTTTTGACTTGATTTGATTTGATTCTTATTGAATAAAATCAAGTTTGCTAACGTTAAGATATGTCTGATACTACCATCGAATTAATTCATATTCTTGTACATTATACCATTTAAAAACATTCTAATCACAAATTGAAATTAAAATTAAAAACCAAATGTTACAAACATTATACCTGTTGTTCGTCAAAAAATATCATGCTACACCTCACCAGTATGCGAGGGCTCCTGCCGACAGCGTCTCTCCCTTCCTGTTAGTCTGGCAGAGCTCGGGTTTGACATCAACACTGATAGAATGATTCCTGGGAGTCTTAGCAAGATGGCGGCTGAGCGACGCCTGGAGGTCGCTGTGAGAGCAGGACGCCGGGACGCACAGGGCGGAGTGAACAACGTTACGTGGGGCCTTGCGTCTGTCCGTATCATACTAACACAGAGGGACACGACCAAATCATTGAACTTTGTAAAATTTCATTCAAATAATTTTGTGTATATATGTTGTATACAAATATATCTTGACCAAGATGTAGCCTGACATCAGCATAAAGGTTGATTGTTTCAGATACAGGAGGGTGCAAGGTCATAGCGGGGAAGCTTAGCCCTATCTTGTCCCAGATGGAGCCTAGAGGGTTGTAGATGTCAGCACTGAGGTTGATTGTAACAGAGGCAGGAGGGTGCAAGGTCATAGAAATGGCAGCTTACTCCTTTCTTGTCAAAGATGGAGGGTTATAGATGTCAGGAATAAGGTGGATTATAACAGAGGCAAGAGGGTGCAAGGTCATAGTGGGGGAAGCTTACCCCTATCTTGTCCCAGATGTAGCCTAGAGGGTTGTAGATGTCAGCACTGAGGTTGATTGTAACAGTTGCCTGAATGTGCAAGGTCATAGTAGCCAGGCAATATTGACCTTGGATCGGAATTTCAGTATCGATGCATTCTTTAAAATTCCCCATTTGGTAGAAGCTGCCGATGTAAAGCCCTTCGACGCTTTTTGCCGAGGCATCGAGCACTGTAGAAGAAAACATCAATATTGAGACTAGCGACACATTATAAAGAATAGATAATCTAATATCCCACAGAATCATTTGTGTTGGAACTTGGAATGAATGCCTGTGTATCGTCTTTAGTCCTAGCAACTGTATTGACTTACAGATAGATAATCACTTTGTTCAGCCCATGTTGTTGAGTTGCATAGATTGCCAAGTAAAAGTTGGCTGTCACTTGGACACCGCACGTTGGCAAATCCCGAGACAAAGATTGGCAATGTAAGCTAAGTGGTATAAATACTCACTTTGTTCAGCCCATTTAGTTGAATTGCGAAGATATTCCAGTACAAGATAGCTGTCACTAAGATACCACTGGTTGGCGGATCCCGAGACCAAGATTGGCAATGTTAGCTAAGTGGTTGACTTACAGATTAATACTCACTTTGTTCGACCCATGTAGTTGAGCGGCAAAGATTGCCAAGTAAAAGTTGGCTGTCACTTGGACAACGCAGGTTGGCAAATCCCGAGACAAAGATTGGCATGTAGTAGTAGTATATGATTTATTTATTTAGCTTTTGCTAGTTCGTTACATGTTACAATCATAACATACAATATAAAATTACAAATACAAATAATATAACATAATATACAATTATGCGTTTCACATAAGTAAAAACAGAGTCTATACTAACAAAATTAAACTATTCCAACAATTTCAGTCACTTTCCTTCATATGGAAATTCAGATTTAAAAAATTAATACATTCATTTTTATATATATTGAATCTATTTTCTTTGATACCGTTTGGTAGGCTATTATATAATTTGATTCCATTAATAAAAATTGATTTTTGGTTTAACACCCATATTTTGAAATGTTTAAATAAAATTGATTGGCCTCCCTAGTTTGATGATCATGAACTTCATTATTTTTTTTTAATGAACTCATCAAAGTTGTCATTAATTTTCCATCCACAACATTGCGGATGAAATTAGTACCTTCAGGCCCATCTTTGCTCAACCGTCATCCATTCAAGAACATCCAACATATCTCTAACATGGTTTTTTTTGTTAACCCTCAATATAATTCTCATTCCTTTATTTTCCAATATTTGTAACTTTCTTATGTTTTTCAGTACCCGATTTCCAGAGTAAAGAAGTGCAGTATTCAAAATGAGGTCTGATTATTGTTTTATATATCATCAATCTTGACCATTGACTTAAGTGTTAAGCTAAGTGGGATAAATACTCACTTTGTTCAGCCATTTAGTTTTAATTGCGAAGATATTCCAGTACAAGATGGCTGTCACTAAGATACCGCTGGTTGGCGGATCCCGAGACCAAGATTGGCAATGTTAGCTAAGTGGTTGACTTACAGATAATTACTCACTTTGTTCGACTCATGTAGTTGAGTTGCAAAGATTGCCAGAACAAGTTGGCTGTCACAAAGACAACCGCGGGTTTGGGCAGATTCCGAGACAAGGTGGAAATGTTAGCTAAATGGTTGCTTACGATGATACTTACTTTGTCGGGTCAATGTTGAGTTGGCGAAGATTGTACAATACAATTTTGGGCTGTCACTAAGACACCGTGGTGGCAGATCCCGAGACAAAGATTGGCAATGTTTGGTAAGTGGATGACTTACAGATTAAATACTCACTTTGTTCGGGCCCATATAGTTGAGTTGCGAAGATTGTCCAGTACAAGTTGGCTGTCACTAAGAAAACCCGCGGGTTTTGGCAGATCCCGAGACAAAGATTGGCAATGTTATCTAAGTGGTTGACTTACAGATAAATACTCACTTTGTTCAGCCCATGAAGTTGAGTTGCAAAGATTTGTCCAGTACAATTTTGGCTGTCACCAGTGTTGGGAAGGAACTTTTAAATGAACGCTTTACCGCGAACGCGTTTTTTTTGTGAACTTTTCAGTGAACTTACTCTTTTTAAATGAATGAACTTAAACTTTAAAAAGTTCTTTCCGAGAACGAACTTTTCAGTTTTAAATTTGTTCATTTGAAAGTTCTTTTCGTGCGTCGAGCAGCCGTCGACTCGCCGCCGTCGACACTAAAAACAATAACAAATCGTTGTTCCATCGTTGGCCTACATTGACGCTCGTTCAGCTGATTTTTGACAAGTCACGCACGATTCACGAAGTCTATTTTAGTTAAAAAGATGCACGCCAACTAATTTGGAAACAAATAAATTTTAGAAGCCTAAAAGCTAAGTATCTGCTGTAATTTTACTAGCTGGTCGACGAGAATGTAATACAATCATCAACACGATCAAAGGCAGCTCAACTATCGTCCGACCGCCGTCAGCTGGAGACGCCGAATAACGCCGAAAGGAATAACGCCGAATCGATCGTGTGTTAGTGTACTTGCCCCAAATTTTTCCCCTTACCTTTTTTTTCAACACAAAAGAGTAGCGTGTACGTACACTACCACGATCGAATTCGGCGTTGTGTCGCATTCGGCGTATTCGGGGCCTCCGTCAGCCGTGGGAAGATCGCGATCTATGACACGCCTCCCCCCCCCCCCGTCAACCCTGCTACTAACCACCCGCAGACTCGAATTTTATAACTAATGCAACTTCTTTGGGCAATATGTAGCCCATCTCGTGCTTTCGTGTGCGTAATAATATAGTTCGAAATTTAATCTGGAAGTCGTATTGTTCTTATTATAATTAGGCCTATCATAAATTCAATTCCAAACATTTTTTTACCGAAACACAAAACTGTGAATAGTTTTTCCCCGGGGGCTAGAATATTTTTTATCTTTCGACTGTCACAGCAGCTGTTCGGTTGGTCAAGCGCTTTACATGTCAGCTCATCAGTTTAGCCATTGAGAAAAAAAGTTTAGCACTGGTAGGCTATCAAGAAAGGGTCTCAGCTCGAAGCTTCCAATGGTTATGTTGGACACTTGACAGTTGATTACGCGTTGGACTGCAGTGGCATATGCAAGAATATATTTGGGATGGAACTCTTAACATCATCAATAATAGTTGTGTAGCTCGCTCCTTACTTTGTTGGGGGCGGGGAGGGATTGCATTGTGTAGGTGTAGACAGATTTGAATTTAACTAGCTGTACCTAGTAAAATGGGTAGTAATGATGAATTATTTTGGCCACTTGCAAAGGCTATGCTAATGCATTGAAGCAAAAAATTATTTGGTAATTAGATTGCCTATAGATTGCCTAGATAGGGTCTACATAAATACAAAAAACAACTTATAGATTTTAAGATTTTGTTAACTACTCAACTCGATTGAAAAAGTGATCTCGCACGACCTTAAAGCTTTTCTTTATTTTCTCGGCGACCTATAATAAAATAGTGACTTTTTTACAAAAGAACTTTTAAAAGAACTAAGTTCATATTTTAGACGAACTTGAACTTTTCAAAATTTTAGGTTTTAAAAAAACTTGAACTTTTAAAAAGCACATTATTTGAGCTGTGAACTGAACTTTTAAAAAGTTCATTTTAAAAAAAAAAATGACCCAACACGGCTGTCACTAAGACACGCTGGGTTTGGGAGATCCCGAGACAAAGATGGGAATGTTAGGTAAGTGGATGACTTACAGATAGATACTCACTTGTTCGGCCCATGTATAGTTGGTTGCGAAGATTGTTTCCCGACAATTGGCTGTCCAAATAAGACACCGCTGGTTTGGGTGATCCCGAAACAAAGATTGGTAAGGGTTTAAGTTAGTGGTTGACTCACAGATAAATACTCACTTTGTTCAGCCCATGTAGTTGAGTTGTGCGATAAATTGTCCAGTACAAGTAGGCTGTCACTAAAACACCGCTGGTTGGCAGATCCCGGAAAAATGCAAAGATTGTCGAAAAATTTTTAGGGGTTAAGTTCCCCAAATGGTTGCCCTGTCAACCAGAAAAATTC
>JAMZAV010001089.1:0-172500 GCA_024449915.1 Sweltsa coloradensis
CGTGACCTTAGGGGATTTGATTTGGCCATTATTGACTACTCTACAGTTTCTGTAATTCTTTATTTTGTTTTGTAATTTGGGCAAGTAGTTCGGTCAAATATGCTGATAACCAAGATGGGGTGTGATTTTGGAATGCATATTTTGCGTGTTGAGGGTATATTTGGGCACAGTTTCAGGCACGATGTTATAAAGGGGCATTTTAGATTGGTACTATGCTCTAGTATCTATGTGGACCAAAAAAGAAGCAGGTTAAAGCCGATTTAAGAAATTTCCCAAAACACCAATTTTTGCAAATTTATGGATCAAAAAAATTCAAAAATTCGTGTTAAATCACAGTTACAAGATATGATTTTTTAAACTGTCATTTTAGTGTAGGCCTAGTATTGTGCTATAGATCACGTGGTAAAAAATAATTTTTGGGTTTTTTAGCCCCTTTAAGCGCCCCCCCCCCCCCCCCCACGAAATCCCAGCTTAAATGTTATACTCGTATCAAATCATCTATGCAAAAAATTTAATTCATCTATTTTATTTGGCCATGAAAATCCAGCTCGCAATCTTCTCGTGGTTTGGCCCGTGATTAGGGGAATTTCACTCCCTGAAACTAATAGCGAGCTCTGGGTCGTCGTTGGGGAACTTTCCCCTTCCCTTTCACTACCTCCCCGACGGCGACGACAATGACAACATGGACGGATGATGACAGACGGAGACGACCACGACGTGGGGGAACCCCTGCCCTCCCCATACGCTTATGGCTGGTTCTGACCAGCACAGGCCTGTCCACCCCTTGTCCCCCCGCGTCATCCCTTACGTCCCTCCCTTCGTCTCGATTAGCAAAGTTGCATAAATATGAGACGTTAAGCAATATCAAATCAATCAATCTATTGTGTTCCTTAACTGCTTCTGAATCACATAAAAACCACTTCAAAAATACGTATACGTAAAAAATTGCCTGCGGCGCTATTGTGGGGGCACCTCCTCCATTGCGTTGTTCGTCCAAGCCCCCCCGAAATATATTTCGGTACACCACTGACTCAAGGACATTAGTTGCATATTATGTAACCATATGTAACTATGTATAAAAAAAAGCATGTACTTTTCCTGGTAAAGTTCGCCCCCCCTGGAAAAATAGACTTCCGACGCGCCTGCTAGTTGGCTCGGGCATCGTCCGCGCTTGCCATTGGTCGAGGCCGCGACGAAGACCAGTGAAGCGAGAGGATGTGTCGGCTAGGCTCCACATTCCTGAGCCGAAAACACCACAACTTGCTGTGACAAACTCAACTTCCAGCCCTCGCTACTGCAGGGTGGCTCGGAAATCCCGTTACCTCTATTACCTAACCCAAAAACATCGGTGAAATAAACCAAATACATTGACTCTCAGCTGCACTTGCACAACTAGAGTGGCTACTGAAATATTACTTGTGATCTGTGACATCACATAAATGTGCACGCAATATGCCAATTTACTTAACCAATTAAATGCCTTAACTGTTACAATTAAACCTTATCATATGCAAATATATTAAAATAAAAATGAAAAATTCTCCGGCTGAGGGCCTAAATGAGACTTGCACAGGCCGTGCGGTTACAGTTTTCATCTAAAATACACGCTTTTGACGTGCGTATGAGCCGTGAAATACTGCACGCTATGCTGTAAAATTTTGTTCAGTGCTTTTTCTATCGAGAATTGAAATTTTCCGATCAGTAGTTTTTTATCAATTGAAGTTGAGAAGACTTAAAGTTGTTCATAATTTTGTCATTTATAATGCGTAACTTGTTATAACAAGCTAACGGTTCTGTTAAAAAATTCGAGATAATCGCCATTAGAAGAAATGATATGTTTGCTAAATATTATTCCTCTTAAGTTTTGTCCAAATAATGAATAGGATAAAAGTTAGAGCGTGATATTTGTTGAGCCGTTCACCAGGCGTCAACTTGCGAAATGAGAATGCTTGTCCATCAGTTCAATTCGCGGCCACTTGCCGGCGAGCTGTGACGTCACGTGAGGCTTCCCTATGGGTAAATTTGCTACATAAAGGTACATGAACTAGTTTATTGGAATGTTAAAACAGAAATGATGAACAGCCACAATTTGGCCCATAACATAAGCTACAGGCTACTATGTTTGTGATCGACGATCGTGCAGAAATGTGCAAAGCGTGAGGGGCCTTTTAAAAGTTCATGCACCTATCTGAGACAAAATTATCAAAAATAGAAAATCAATCTTTTCATCATATGGTACCTGTGGGCATTGCAGACACAAGGAAGCGCCTCCGTCAATAGTATTTTCGACTACGAGAGAATATATCTTTGCCATATCATCTTCTAGTTTCATGTTATTAGACACCTGACCAAGGGGAAGCTTTTGGAAGGCCCAACTAAATGTGTACGAGTCGTTTCGCATCACTGAATGCGTATACTCCTGGCGAGGTTGGGCTCCTGACCAACTTTCCACCACCATGACGCCCTTGGAATCCGTACCCTTCGAAAAGCATTAAACAAATTAATTAAATAGCATTTTACTAGATGATACCAAACGAATCAATGCGTTTTAACTGTAATTACCTGCATGAAAATCAGTTCACATTTATTCTTGCAGTTTAACTGGAATGTGAAAGTAATTCTTCCCACTTGTTGATGTTTGCCTCCAGTGACTCCCTCCCTGTTCCGGAAGCCGGAAACTGACAGGGAGAGCAACAAGTATGATCCATCATTATGTCTGTGGCCGGAGTGTATATATGTACCTGCCGGCTGCCACCCTATGCTGCCTATGCAGTTTATACCTGGAGAATCATTGTACAGAGGTAATAAAGTACCCTTGGCTTTCAACTTTGGTTAGACAGACCAGAAGCATTATTTACATTTAGGCAGAAAACTGTTTCAGCCTACACTTCACACTTCAATAAACCCTCGTTAATCCAAGCTCGGGCAAATTCAAAATTCTGTTTCGTTTAAACTAGTGATGAAGTGGTGGAGATAGATGTTGTGGGTATATGGCTCAATGTTTAATTTCTTTTTATTCAAGCTTTTGTAATTCAAAGTGCGACTTTGAATCGAAGGGGGACTCTGAACTCCGATTGTACTCAAATAGAACTGTGCAGGCCACTCTTTTATTATTCAGGCAAGGCTAGGGCTGATGCTGGGCCTCGAGCTGGGATATGCGGATTAGCGCCCTAGATACTTGGTTGTTGGTATCCGAGTGAGTGTGAGACTTGAGATTCACCACTAATCAGCAGCGCTCTCACCAGCACCAGGGTTGCCCTCCCTCCACCCCCCCGAATGAAATTCTGGGTGCGTCTCTGGCGGGAACAGGGACGTGCCCAGCATCAAATCAGTCCTTCTCCCTCTTAATCCTACCTTTAGTAAGAGTGACACTATCATTTAATATTGTTCATGGTTGACTCAAAGGAGGCATATTTATTATTATAACACCCACTGACACTGTCCATCTTATGCAAATGCAGTATGTTATAATAAAGCAACAACTTAGGATTTTAAATTGCCCCAGTGCTCTTATGGTAAAGGAATAAGTATGCCTGGCAAGTGGGGGACCCAGATTCAAAAGCCTACTCTGGAGTTTGTAATTTAAGAAGATATGTACTAGATATACACATTTAGTTTAGTAGTCCTAATAATGGTAGTATACCTATGGTAGTTATGTTGAAAGTTTCAGCCATATAGTATAAGACGGCTTTTTATTTTAATCAAAGATTAATTTTTGTCTGCGAAAAAAGGTCCCAGGCTAGATATACAAATTGTTTTTGAGCTACCGCCGCGACATGCGAATATGCTATCGAGGTCACAGAACATGGTAGTTGCAAGATGGCTAAAACATTGGTTGAATGAAAGAGAGACTTATAAATAGATATATATATATTATATATGGATTCTTAGGCTTTCAGGGCCGCTGGTAGATGTAGATGTGGATTCTGCGGTGATTTGCCCTGTGTTTTGAGTTGATGGCTCTTAAAAGAACCGTTCCTCTCGACGTTTCGAAAAGCTGTGGCTTCCATCTTCAGGAGTCGATGCTGAGTCTGTGAGCTGTGGCTTTCCATCTTCAGGAGTCGATGCTGAGTCTGTGCCGTCCGTCACAGACTCAGCATCGACTCCTGAAGATCGGAAGCCACAGCTTTTCGAAACGTCGAGAGGAACGGTTCTTTTAAGAGCCATCAACTCAAAACACAGGGCAAATCACCGCAGAATCCACATCTACATACACATATATATATATATATATATATATATATATATATATATATATTATATTAATTTCAGATTTTCGCGGACATATGTAAACATATTGTTTTTTACTGGGGCTTTTTGCCGCGAATAATTTATTAAAGAAGAGGGCATTGACTTACCCCTCCTCTCCTGACGTTTCGGGAAAGTCGCATCTCCCATCCTCAGAGGCCTTCACTCCACGATGTGTTGCCTGGAGCTCCTCACTCGCGAACTGACTGTTCTCGCTGCTGTCACTCTCGCGTGTATGTCTACGTCATCGTGCTTATCTCGTAGTGAAACAAGTTTGGATCGACTACGCGTCATAGGTCCTCGTTCGGGTATAGTGACGTCTTCAACACAACAGCTGGAGCTGGGGTCTTGTGTTGGCGTCACGACGTTGGGGTTGTTAGAACGTAGCACACGGGCTTCTTGTTGATGTTGTAGGAGAACAGGTTTCCAGGAAGTAGGCAACCGTTGTCCGTCATCCCGTTTGTTGAGACTTCCCGGTCGTTTTTCTATTTCAATAGCCTCTCGAATGCGCATATCGGTGAGACGTGATGAACACCGTTTAGCAGTCAACAGTGGCAAAGAGACATCTGGTTTGGCCCAACACGTCAAGAGTACTGGCCACTCAATTAACTTTGAAAACACCAGGACGTTAGCCTCAATCAAAGAGTTCAAAGTGCGTATCATTCGAGAGGCTATTGAAATAGAAAAACGACCGGGAAGTCTCAACAAACGGGATGACGGACAACGGTTGCCTACTTCCTGGAAACCTGTTCTCCTACAACATCAACAAGAAGCCCGTGTGCTACGTTCTAACAACCCCAACGTCGTGACGCCAACACAAGACCCCAGCTCCAGCTGTTGTGTTGAAGACGTCACTATACCCGAACGAGGACCTATGACGCGTAGTCGATCCAAACTTGTTTCACTACGAGATAAGCACGATGACGTAGACATACATGCGAGAGTGACAGCAGCGAGAACAGTCAGTTCGCGAGTGAGGAGCTCCAGGCAACACATCGTGGAGTGAAGGCCTCTGAGGATGGGAGATGCGACTTTCCCGAAACGTCAGGAGAGGAGGGGTAAGTCAGTGCCCTCTTCTTTAATAAATTATTTGCGGCAAAAAGCCCCAGTAAAAAACAATATGTTTATATATATATATATAAAAATATAAAATGCATTGTTGTTTTAATATTACTATTTCAAATAATTACTTAACTGTAGTTCATTGTTGTGCCTGCATCTATGTAATTGGATTTATTAGTTTTCCTCCTTTAATTGTAAATCAGTTATTTAACTGAATAGGATAGACGTTAAATAAATAAATACATAATACCAAAGTAGTTTTTTGAAAAATTGTTGAGAAATGTCGAAAAATTTCCCGTCTTAGATTATGGTATTGAACGCTGTGTTTTATCCCAATTAATAACAGTGGCATAATGAGTCAATCACACATACTGATAGTATGTTTATGAACATAGTGTGAAAACAATCAAGGATGTTTTTCAGTGTCACATGTTGATAGAAGCTTTAAATGACTTGCGGTGTCTTAAGGGAAGAAAGCTCCAGTCCGACCCGATTTTCAGGCTGTAAATTATCAATTCGGGATAGGCACATTAAACCGAGCCCGGACCGAATTTCGGGCAACCAGCACATGTCGAATACACAATTGTTGTTTTATTACATGTACCATAAGTAGGTTTTCATTGTGACAGTTTCAGGTTCACGGGCAGGTTTACTTTAATTTTAGCCAAATTGAACTTAATCTTAAGTTTTCGTGATCCATTATTTAATGTTATAACAAAGTTTACAGAAAATAGGCTTATCACACACAAATCACAATATTTATAAAAATCAAATTTTACTCCCAATGTTTTGGAAAAATAGTTTTTCATTTTAATTTTTTAAATTCATATTTGAATGAGCGTAGTGAGCAAAGCGAAGATTCTATTTCACTACACTGGAGAAAAAAATCCGGAATGTTTTTTTTTTTTTTTTTGTATTTTTGTGTGTCTGTTAACACGATTCCGGCTAAACCGATACTCCCGATTGCAATGAAATTTTATGGAGGCCTTCGAAATCTCTGAACTTAGAACTGCCACGTTTTTGAGCGCAATCGGGAAATTTTTTCTCATAAAAAACGCAATTTTACGATTTTTTTCGATTTTTAAAAAAATTCTTCGACTTATAACACCTACATGCTTTATCCGATTGTAATGATTTTTTCACAGAACCTTAATGTTATGAATTAAGATATTCGTGTGAAATTTGAGCGTAATCGAAAAATTATTTCTCATGAAAATCGAAATTTTACGTTTTTTTTTTCTTTTTTAAAACAATTCTTTGACTTATAACACCTACATGCTTTATCCTTTTAAAATTATTTTTTCACAGAACCTTAGTTTTATGAATTAATATATTCGTGTAAAATTTGAGTGCAATTGAATAATTATTTCTTATGAAAAATTGCAATTTTACGATTTTTTTCTTTTTAAAAAATTACGATTAATTAAAAAAATTAACTTAATTATTTATTTAATTTAATTTAATTTTAAAAAATCTTCGACTAAGTAATGATTTTTTGACAGAACAACAGAAAATCCGCGTAACACATGGCAGCTCAATGCACCAATTACGCTCATCTAACAACGCGGCGGGACTTAAGGGTTTTCCTAGGGAACTAACCATCCCTTGAAAATGGTAACCTAATTTTCCGAAATGTTGATAATCAAAATTGATTTTTATAAATATTATTATAATATTTTCTGTAGAGATAGTTGGATGAGCGTAGCGAGCGAAGCGAAGATTCCATTTCACTACACTGGAGAAAAAAGTCCGGAATGTTTTTTTGGTATTTTTGTGTGTCTGTTAACACGATTCCGGCTAAACCAATACTCCAATTGCGATGAAATTTTCTGGAGGCCTTTGAAATCTCTGAACTTAGAATTGCCATGTTTTTGAGCGCAATCAAAATATTATTTCTCATGAAAATCACAATTTTACGATTTTTTTCGATTTAAGAACAAATTCTTCGACCTTTAACACCTACATGCTTTATCCGATTTTAATGATTTTTCATAGAACTTTAATTTTATTAATTAATATATTCGTGTGAAATTTGAGCACAATCGAAATATTATTTCTCATGAAAATTGCAATTTTACGATTTTTATTTATTTTAACAAATGTCTTCGACTTATTAATGATTTTTTCACAGAACAACAGAAAATCTGCACAGCACATGGCAGCTCAATTCACCAGTTACGCTCATCCAACAACGCGCCTGAAAAAGCGTTTGCAAAGCTTCCTAGTTAATATATATACATATGCAGAGAAGTAATAAAAACGAATAATTAATCCACAAACACAGTTTTATTAAAAAACATACCGTCTGGTTCTAAGCAAGCGGTGTTCATGAGTTTTGGGAGTTCCGTCCATCGATTGTAAACAATTTGATAGTTTGGAATGGAGCTGTATGGGCAACGAATACACTTTCCTTCGTTCAAGTGAGTTCCTTTGGGACAGAACTCACAGGTAGAGCCATTCAAATAATCCATACCAGGATTGCAAGGAGGACAAACAGTCTTCTCGCTTGGACGTGGCAACCGAGTAGCCTCCGGAACATCGTCGCGACAGATCTTTGGCTCCATCCAATGCCACACACGCTGCATACGGTTGCTAACGTCGCACGGCGTGCGGGTCTCGTAGAAGTCATTGGGAGTACAGGGTTTCCGTCCGAGACATATTGCCGAACCTTTCTCCGCATACTCGGTCGCACTGTTACAAGGAATGCAGGTACTCGACTCACGCGGTGAGAAGTAGTTTGCCGGGCATTCGGTGCACGAGCGAGCTCCACTTTCACTGTAAGTGCCTGACCGACATGGGTTACAGGCGGAGGCAAATGCCACACCTATTAAAATAACACATTCCACAATAATGTCTCAAGAATTTAACAACTCCAATAAAACCAAGATCTATAATTTTCTAAACAAACTTCTCAACAAAACAAAATCACTTTTTTTATGCTTCAACTGGTACCGAAGGTACGGTAATTCTAAGCACACATCGGTCTAAGCATTCAAAGAAATGTCATTTGAGTCAGACTGATTTTCACTGATTGGTAATTTGCAAAATATTGCACAGCTACATGAATAATTCAAGTTCCTTTTACGTCAATAATTGGATCAGTAAAACAAAATATTGTACAATACTTTATAACTTTTAACAGTCAGTAATACGTACCCATAGTTTGGATTGGAGAAGAGTAGACAGGTTGGGAAAGAATAGAGAACAAAGCCCAACCTGAAGGTCTGGCTGAGCACTAGAGCTGGGAAGGAAACCCTCTTTAGGTGTATGAACTAACCTTGCTGATGATGACAACATGCATGCAGAATTTACTTCTTACGTGATCCTACCACAGGTTTGGTCATGTGTTGTGTGTAGTTAGCTGTTTTTAGTGGCCTGACAAGTTCCAGAAGGATAAAATGCGTCGTGGATTAAGGTAACAAGAACAACTTTAAATTAGCTGTGGTCATCATGAGCAGTTGAAAAGTGTTGTTGCTCCCAGCACTTCAGGCGGTGTTTTATGTTCTCATTTCTTTACCAACCTGGCATATCTTCGCCAATCCTCCTTTTCGTAGGCCTCTTCCACACCACTTCATCAATAACTTAATAGGCTACCGGTATACTAAAAGTTATTTACCTACTACGTACTACAAGTATGTACAAAATTTATATTTCCTAAACTACACTGGAACATGTGCACATATGTTATTTATGAATATATATATATATATATATATATTTCTGAGGTTTTCGTGGTTATTTGTATGTGTTACCATCTTTAAATAATTAAATTTACTTCTTTCGGTTTACCATGTATATTGTTCATTTAATCTGACGATTGGATTTCACCAATCTTTGTCAAAGACAATAAAGCCACTCAAGTAAAAGCCAAAATACAAAAACACTTCAAGAGGGAACAAAAACAAAAACACAATAATAACATAAACGAACATAATAAACAAGGCACTGCAAAGAAGTTAACTAACAGGAATATTATAACATGTGGAAAGAGTTTAGAAAAACATGTCATGTTATTGATTACATGAAGTAGTCTGCTTGACCAGAACTTGTGGGATGATTTCTTGCTTGACTTCTTGTCCTTGGGCCTTGACTTGTGGAAGGTAACACGGTGTTGTGAATATTTTGGCCAGTAGGGTTAGTCTGACTTCTTGATACGGGTCGTAGACTTACGTACTACTTACTAACTTATCAGGGACATGCTATTAATTTTGAGAGTACAAGAGTAATTGCTTCTACGGACCGTATTCATTCCAGGATTATAAGTGAAGCAATAGAAATTGAGAAGAGGCCTCATAGTTTAAACAAAAGGAATAATGGAAAACGCATACCTTAGACATGGAAGTCCATCATAAACCTTTGCTATAAACCAAGAACATTAACGCATACTCCTCAAACTTTGCTAAATGCTCCCGAAACCATGATACCTGCTGTAAGTCTACGACCCGTAGGTAAGGCACATGTTGTTATGGGGCCTTGCTCTACTCTTGCCACCAGCAATGTGCTTGTATTACTGTAATTCAATCATGTTGAAAATAAATAATAATAATAAGAAGAAGAAGTTAGACTAACCTTACTGGTCAAAATATTCACAAAATCGTGTTACCTTCCACAAGTCAAGGCCCAAGGACAAGAAGTCAAGTAAGATATCATCCCACAAGTTCTGGTCAAGCAGACTACTCCTCATCTAATCAATAACATGACATGTTTTTCTAAACTCTTTCCACATGTTATAATATTCCTGTTAGTTAACTTCTTTGCATTGCCTTGTTTATTATGTTTGTTTTATGTTATTATTGTGTTTTTGTTTTCGTTCCCTCTTGGAGCGTTTTTGTATTTTGGCTTTTACTTGAGTGGCTTTACTGTCTTTGACAAAGATTGGTGAAATCCAATCGAAACGTCAGATTAAATAAACAATATACGTGGTAAACCGAAAGAAGTAAAATAATTATTTCAAGATGGTAACATATATACATATAGTATATATATATATATATATATATATATATGATAAAAAAAAGGATCTTGGGTGAAACCGCGTCGAAAATAAGATGAACCAGGGCAGAACCTGGGCCTCCACCGACGTTTCGTCTGTACTACGTCAGACATTTTCAAGGTTGACTGTGACTCTACGGAGGTTGGAGTCACAGTGGTTGGCAAGCACGCAGCGCCCGCCTTATAAAGCCTCGGCTGAAGGTGCGGGGCGGAAAGGTTATATAGAAAATAGGTGCGGGGCGGCGAGGTCATATCGTGAAAAGGTGCGGGGCGGCGATGTCATATCGATAAAATATATATGGATGGTGGCAATTGAGAAACAAAATAGCACAGCTTACTGTAGTGAAACCTTTTTAGTCCGGCTTCTTGTCATAGGGCCTGATTGGTTGTCTTTTGAAAAGTTATTCGTGCTTGGAATTATGGAATCTGAAATTTGCACCACCTCTGAGGGATTTGGCTGAATAGGTCTACGGACTACATTTCGAGGCATGAGTGCAGGTTTCCAAGCAAGAGGGAGGCTCTGGCTATCATCTCTTTTGTTCATGTTATTCGGCCGTTTCTCAATTTCCACAGATTCACGGCTAATACGTGGCTTGAGCTGTTGTAAAGGACAAATAGTTTTTGTTTTGTCAAAATCTGTCACATGCGGGTAAGCTTTAGCATGTTGAGCCAGGGCTGATTTCTTGTCACCTGCTTTCACAGCATTAGAGTGTTCATTTATCCTCACTGCTATGCGTCTGCCTGTTTGGCCTATGTACGTTTGATCGCAGTCGCCACAGGGAACCTCATAAACCCCTCTTTCTTCCAGATGAACAGAGTCCTTTGCACTTCTCAAAAAGGAGCTGATTTTTCTGTCAGTGGAGAAAATGGTTTCGATGTTCTTACGATTGAGGATTCTACCTATGACG
The DNA here is from genome assembly GCA_024449915.1 of Sweltsa coloradensis. Taxonomy (NCBI): domain Eukaryota; kingdom Metazoa; phylum Arthropoda; class Insecta; order Plecoptera; family Chloroperlidae; genus Sweltsa; species Sweltsa coloradensis. The sequence goes on from JAMZAV010001089.1 coordinate 11,211, forward strand.
TCTGTGGTACCCTTGACATATGGAAGAAAAGCTTTTGACCGTGGTTTCTCCTTGTCCTCAGTATCATCCTCAGATTTCTTCAGTTCACGTTTAAACGCTCTGGTTATGTCTCGGTCCAAGTAACCATTGAGTGAGAGAGCTTCACGGAGCTTGTCAAATTCCTCTCTTGAGTGAGATTTGTCAGTAATGTTCCTGGACCGGGTGACTAGAGTGTTAACCACTGAAAATAACTGTGAAGGACGGTGGTGGGAAGCAGCATTCAGATACTGGTTGGTGTAAGTGGGTTTTCTATAGACTGTGTGTCCCAAACTGCCATCGACATTCTTTATTATCAAGACATCGAGAAAAGCGAGTGAGTCGTTGGATTCTACTTCCATGGTGAACTGAATATTCGAATGGATACCATTTAGATAGTTAAGAAAATCATTCAACTTGTCCACACCATGGGGCCAAATGGCATAGACGTCGTCCACATATCGTATCCAAGAAGATGGTTTGTTAGGAGCTGCAGCTAGGGCCTTATTCTCAAAATCTATCATGAATAAGTTGGCAATAGCTGGTGATAGCGGCGAACCCATTGGAGCTCCCCCACTTGCTTATAAAACTTGTTTTCATAAATAAAGTATGTAGAAGACATGCAATGCCTTGCTAACTTCATGATGTCCTTCGGTATGCCATAGCTTTCTTCAATAGTAACAAGGGCCTCCTTCACAGGTATGTTGGTTAATAGGGAAACCACATCAAAACTAACCAATATGTCCCCAGGGCAAACCTTCCATTCTTTGATCAGCTGGATCAGGTGAGAGGAGTTTTTCACATAGGACGCAGCATCCTCCGAGTAAGGTTGGAACCTCTTAGCGACATATCTGGCCAGAACTTGTGTGGGTGACCCTACTGCGCTCACTATGGGTCGCAAGGGGGCTCCGGGTTTGTGGATTTTGGGCAACCCATTACAGTTTTGGAATACGAGAGGACTTCTCCCTAGGAATGAGAAATTTCTGTGCTTCAGGGTCAATATTAGAGGAAAGTATAAGGCTCCTAGTTGTCTTTTCTAGGTAAGTAGTCGGATCTCTGGGGGTAGCCTTATATGCCTTATCTTCAAGTAGGGCTAACATCTTGTCCTTATAATCAGAGCTGTTGAGTATGACGGTGGCATTCCCCTTATCTGCTGGCAGAACTATGATGCTAGTATTTTTCTTCAACTCCTTAAGGGCACGTAGCTCAGAGGCTGGGATATTCCTAGTGGGAGGCTTGGCCTTACGGAGGACCTTCGCAACATCTTGCCGCACCTGCTCTGCTTCCTCATCTGGAAAACCCATAACAGCAGATTCTACTCCACATATGATGTCTTCCACCGGCAAATGACTGGGGGCCACCGCAAAATTGAAACCCTTAGCTAACACTGCAGTGGTAACTTCATCAATTGGGCAATCAGATAAATTATGAACGACATGTGAAGGATCTAATTTCTTCCCTATTGGTTTCTGTACACGTTGTAGAGCATTGATTTTCATCATTTGTCTCTCAGTTATGGTAGCCGCATCCATTACCGCTCTCTCTGTAGTTAACCAGTCAATATTATAAAACAACAAGGGGTGTATGGTTTTTGACAGAAGCAAATGGACGTCTAGTAACTCCTTAGCAATGATGTCAAGGTCTTTTCTGGTTCTCTGTATAGTGTATGGCATCGCGTAGGAGCGCCATGCTAGCACGTCTAAGAATCTTATTAATGTTAGTGGAGCTAGTATGATATGATAGCTTAATTTCATTGCAACTGGAATGAGACCTTTATCTCTGCAATGAAGCAGGAACGTAAGATTGCACAACCACTTAGCTTTCTTTCTTCGTAAAATCTCAAATCGTCTAGTCAGATGTTTAAAGTCCTCCCCATAGAGGCGTGTGATGGATTGTTGTAGGTTTTCGCGGCCCGTCATAGGATAAAAACAAGGATCTTGGGTAAAACCGCGTCGAAAATAAGATGAACCAGGGCAGAACCTGGGCGTCCACCGACGACGTCCGATTTTCGACGCGGTTTTACCCAAGATCCTTGTTTTTATCCTATGACGGGCCGCGAAAACCTACAACAATCCATATATATATATATATATATATATGTGTGTTAAAAACATTTCAAGAAAAAGGGTCATTCGATAGACTTTGAAGGAATGAGGTCTCTTGCCATGATCAGCCATCTGACTAGCCGTATCGTCAAGAGAGGCAGTAGAAATTGAAAAACGCTCTCATAACTTGAACAAGCGAGATGATGGCAAACATCTGGCCCAGTCTTGGAAGCCTGTTTTGGCAAATAGATTGGTGCTTGAAACCCATAAAACAGATAATCCAGACTCTGCGCTGGATACACATGGTCCAAGAGTCGTCGTTATGAGCCTTGACAGCCATAAAGGCGTCAAGAAACCCGAAAGTCCGAAAGGGTCCGCAAGCCATGGTCACCCTGTGCCCGATATACGGCAGCACTTGTACCCTAACCCTAGCCAACCCACCCATCCCGCTACAAACATACACAAGTTTATCACAACATACATACCCAAAACACACACACAAACAACAATACAGTCACCAACCTACATGAAGCACACAACACACTCTACAACAACACACTAAACCAACAAACTAACACAAACTACCCAATACGAAGCAAAACACATGTAATAAATACACACATGCACGCACGCACGTGGTGTGATGAGATGTGCGGCAATATACCCACGCACACTAACAACATCACTAGCAATCCCTATCCCTATCCACAACCCTCCCACCCAAAAGGGGGCTTGCAAGAAGATTGTCTGAAGAAGCAGATGGGCACACCGGACAAGAAACAAGCTAACCCCTAGCTCTTGGTCACCTGGAAACAGGCGGGAGGGAACCATGAAGTGCCCCTAAACACTAAGTGGCTAAACGACCAACGGGCGGGGAGCTTGCATTCACTTGCCGTCTCCCCGGGTGAAGTACCCCAAAACTTACGTAAGATCCCTGATTGGAAACTAGGTCCAGAGGTCTAAGCGTTGATTGGCAGCGTTACGCTAAATGCCATTACTAGTCTAACCCCCCTGAGTGGCACCGGGTCGGGGGAAATGATGCCTAGCCCAGCACGCGTGCGCTCTACTTGGGTGGTCCGAATAATTCGCCGGTACTCGTGGGTCCAAACATGAAGAAAAATTGTTTAAACGTTGAGAAGGAGAAAGAGAAGGAAGAGGAACATGGAACTGAAAAGAAAAACTACCTAAATGAAAACCAACTACCCCAGGATCACCAAAGCAAAATAAGAAGACAAAAGCTAATGGAACTGGGAATAAACAAGACACAAGAACACACGAAGAAACGAACAAGACCATGACAACTGACATCAATCGAAAAATGAAGACCTTCAAGAAAAGAATCAAAGAATGGCTGAACGTGACTGACAGACTTACATCACCAAAGAAAGCAGAAATGATAACAATAATAGAAGAAATGGAGGACAACATGCAAGAAATAACTCAAGAAAACATAAGACTTAAAGCCAAGATAAAAGAAAAAGACAGAAACGACAAAAACCTACAACAAGCAATAGAAGAATTAAAAACAGAAGGAACATTCATAAAGAAAACAGCAAAAAGAATCGAAGAAACCACAAGCAGCTTAGAAGAAATGAGAAACATTGCGCTAGAAATCACAGAAGCAGTCAAAGAAGTAACAATGACAAACAAACAACTGGACATCAAAAAACTAAATCAAAAGAAATAGTTCAAGAGATGAGAACCCTAGCATCAACCATGCAAGAAGAAAGGAAGATAAACGTCACCCTAGCACAAGACCTTAAGGGATCAGTGCAGGCACTAGCGGAAATCCGAAACGTGACGATATCTCTCTCTGTAGAAAGAATGAACTATGCAGAAGCAACCAAGAATATAACTGCGCACTGCAAGAAGGAGAAAGTTAAAGACAAACTGACCCAAGAATAGTAACACCGACAGAAACAACAAGACGACAAGGACTTACTCTATACATCAGGCCAGGAAGTAAGGCAAAAGAGGAAACTTCAAGCTCAGACATCAAGGACCTCCTACTAAAACTAGGCAAAAAAGAACTAAAAAACCTGAAAGTAAAAAGCCTGAGACTACTAAGGGAAAATGGAATTGTGATCGAAGTTGAATCCCATGAAGAAGAGGCCCTATTAACAAACTGCGAACCTACCAAAGCAAACCTGATCACAATAGAAAAAGAAAGGAAGAACAGACCAAAAATAATAATATACGACGTACCAACAGATGAAACAGAGGAAGCAATATTAGAGGAAGTCTATAATAGAAACATGAGCAACCAAGCCAACCATATGCCCTGGGAGGATTTCAAACAGGGTACAAAACTCGTCTTCGCGAATAAAACCAAAGGATACAGCAACAGGAAAAATATGATAGACGAAATGTCCCCGGAGATATTCAATATAATAACAAAGAAAGGTAGAATCTACATCGGTTATACAGCACACAAGGTAACTGAATTTAAACAAGTAACCAAATGCTATAAATGCCTTGGTTACGGCCACATTAGCAAACATTGTCGAGCAGAGCAAGACAGTTGCGGACACTGTGGAAACGAGGGCCACCACAAGAAGGACTGTCCAAAACAAGGAACAGACACAAAAATGTGCAAACTGTTTGGTCAAAAGAAGGAAGGCAGACCACAACTCAGAAGACAAACAATGCCCAGAGTATCTTAGAGCAATGGAGAACCTCAGATACAAAATAAATTATGGGGAGTAACACCCAGAAAAGAAACTCGGCGAAAATAGCACAAGTTAACGGCCAGAGATCACGCATGGTAATGACACAACTGAGAAACCACATGAACGAAAACGACATAGATGTACTGCTGCTACAGGAACCGTACACATATGCCGGGAGAGTATGTGGGTTCGGCACTAGCAACAGAACAATCCATATCACACACAATAACTGCCAAGCGGCAATTGTGGTTAGGAAAAGAGATATCACAGTAACTAAAATAAATTATCTGTGCAATACCCATATGTCCTGTGTAAGGATTAAAGGGAGATTTGGTGAGATTTATATAGCCAGTATTTATTGTCAAGCGGCTGAGGAAATTGAACCGTACCTGAACTATGTGATAAGACTAACAGATAAACTTAGAGACAAGAAAGTAATTATAGCTATGGATAGCAATGCTGCGTCAACTTTATGGTACTCAAAACGAACTGACAACAAAGGGAGCCTACTAGAAGACACAATAATACAATGTGGACTCCGAATAGAAAATAAGCCACACAACCCCTACACCTTTAGCACAGTAAATGAGGAATCAAACATTGATATCACCCTAACACGTGCGTGTGGCAATAGCATCACCGGATGGAAAAGTGGTAGAGGGTGCCTCGCCAAGTGACCACAGAATGATCACTTACACCTACCAACCAGACATCACAACACCACCACAAGAAACTCAAGAAACAGAACGCTACGCCTTAAAAACTGCAGACTGGGAAAAATTCGACCGACATATTAATAACAACCTTACAGAAGAATATCTAATAAACACATATCAAAACATGCCACCAAACAAACAAGCTATAAAACTAACGAGTATCATAAAAGAGGCCTGTGACGAAGCAATGAGCAAGAAAAAGAAATTCCTCAAAAGTATTCCGTGGTGGGACGATGAATTAACGACGAAGAAGAAAGAATACCACAGGGCTAGGAAAAAGAGACAAACTGAACGGAAAAGAATCAACACAGCCAACATACATAACAATAGGGTCTATGAAGAATCAAAGGCCTTAGAGAGAAATAAAAGAAACACCTTTCACGACAGCATATACTGTCACATCTAGGAACTTTATTTATTTATCTAGAGAGTAGGTTGGTACTACTGCTTGCTTAATTCTGATTGGTTCCCGCCTAACGGAAATGTATCACTGCTGTTTGCCTATCATGGACGCTGAATAGGTCCAGTGTATTTACCAATAAACATAATCCGTAAACATCCTAATTGTGAGTGGTTATTAAATACATTATATGGTGTCAGGAAGTTTATAAAAATTACGAGGAACGTTTTAAACAAACAATTTTGGTATAAAAACGGAAAACGTGTTTTGGTAAATATGTAAATACACACATAACCTCACTTCGCGTAAGTATGACTGACTTTAATAAACCATCCGTCCTGGACCTGAAGGGCAATATCTGTGCCAACTGGTTAAGATGGAAAAAGCAGTTTGCTGTTTATATGGCTGCAACAGGGTTCGACAAAAAGGCAGATGAGCAGAAAATAGCCATGCTCATAAATCTGCTAGGGCCTGATGCCATAGACATTTTCGATAATTTTTCCTATGCTAGAGCAGAGTCTGCTACACAGTTCGATGTGGTACTAGGTAAATTTGAGGAGTACTGCCTCCCAAAAAAGAAGGTTGTTGTAGAGAGGTTCAATTTTGCAAACGTAGTACAGCGAGAAAATGAGTCTTTCGACAGCTTTTTAACCGAACTCAGGACTAGGGCTTCTACATGCAACTTTGGGAATCAACTGGATAGTTTAATACGTGACAGAATTATATTCGGGATCCGTGATAAGAAGATGCAGGGACGACTTCTGGAGGATGATGACATAGGTCTAGAGAAAGCTGTTAATTTGTGCCGAGCGAACGAGGTAAGCCGCATGCAAATCAAACTAATACAAGAAAACCAGGGCCAACAAGAAGTAAATAAACTTACTGTTCAGAAAACAGAACATGACAAGGCCAAGGGTAAATTCGACCATGGGCCTAGGCCTGGTAAAAAGAAAGTTGAGGAATTCGACTGTAAGCGCTGCGGAAGCACGCATAAGCCACGTGCTTGCAAAGCTTTTGGGCAGAAATGTTACAACTGCAATGGTGTTGGGCATTTCAGCAAGCTTTGTAAGAAATCACGGCCAAAGCAGGTGACTGTGAGAGAGTTAGAACTTGAAACAGGTCCTACCTCATCAGAACATTCTCCTTATCAGTACGTAATCAACGAGATGGTACCGGTGCATTCCTTAGAAGGTGAAGGTGCATGGTATGAAACTTTAAATTTAGCCGGAAAGAACATTAAATTTAAGTTGGACACAGGCGCACAGGTCAACGTGTTACCACTGGTAGTGTTTAATGAATTGCCTACTAAAACTAGTCTGATGGACACATCCACCATCTTACTGTCGTTCGGTAAGTTTAAAATAAAACCTATGGGCAAGACACAGCTTATGTGTACTAGTGCCAGCAAAACCATCCCTCTAGACTTTATGGTGACAAATGCAGATAGTCAGCCACTGCTCAGTCTAAAGGCATGTGTAGACCTAGGACTAATCAAGCGCATGGATAGTGTCGGTGCTTTCAAGGATAAGAATGCACTATTACAAGAATATCATGACATCTTCAAGGGTCTAGGTGCAATACCAGGAGTTCATCACATCAAGTTGGATCCAGAAATTCAACCAGTCATACACCCACCAAGAAAGGTTCCGTTTGGACTCCAAGAAAGATTGCGAGAGACCCTCAACAAACTTGAAGAGAGCGGTGTCATAAAGAAAGTGGACTATCCAACCCCGTGGGTCAACAGTTTGGTGATCGCGGAGAAGAAGAATGGTGATATCAGGGTATGTCTCGACCCAATGCACCTGAATCGTGCCGTACGCCGAGAACACTACAGGATTCCAACTGCCGAAGACATAGCTGCCCAGATGAATGGTATGAAATATTTCCCAACTCTAGTTATGTCTTCAGGTTTCTATCACATAATTCTGGACGAGTCAAGCTCCAATGCATGCACATTCAACAGTCCTTTCGGAAGGTTCTGCTTCCTCAGATTCCCGTTTGGTATCAGATCCGGACCGGAAGTATTCCAAAGAAAAAGTCATGGAAATATTTGGGGATATTCCGGGTGTCAGTGTTGTTTTTGATGATCTTGTCGTTGCTGGTGCAACACTAGAAGAACATGACAGAGCACTCGAAAAAGTATTTCAACGAGCGCGCGAGTACAATGTAAAATTCAATAAAGACAAGTTTCAATTTCGTGTCACATCTGTTAAGTTCCTAGGACACGAGTTGAGCAATCGGGGTCTTAAGCCAGATAGAAACAGAGTACGTGCTATCGTCGAGATGAGCGAGCCGACAAACAAAGAAGAGTTACAACGATTTTTGGGCATGGTGACTTACCTTTCCAAATTTGTTCCCAAATTATCGGAAACTACAGCACCACTTCGTTTGTTACTCAAAGAGGACATCCCATGGCATTGGGACGAACCTCAAAGAAAAGCGATAAGTGTACTCAAGAAGCAAATGTGCGAAGCGCCCGTACTGAAGTTTTACGATGTAAACAAAGAAGTTACCATTCAGAGTGATGCATCGAAGAACGGGCTAGGCTCATGCCTTATGCAAGAGGGGCATCCGATAGCCTACGCGTCAAGGACACTCACTGAAACAGAAAAACATTGGGCGCAGATCGAGAAAGAGCTATTGAGTATTGTGTACGCAGTGGAACACTTTAATCAATACACATATGGCCGACGGGTGACAATACAGACCGATCACAAACCACTCATTCCCATAATGAAGAAAGAAATGAACCAGGTCACTCATCGATTACAACGAATGATTCTGAAATTACTTAAGTACAATCTCAACGTTACCTACGTGGCAGGAAAATATCTATTTCTAGCAGATACCTTGTCACGAGCCTTCCTAGAGGATCCTATTGAGGATGATCCAGAGATGAATGTTGTAGTGCATTCAGTGGCACGACACCTAGCAATAAGCCCACAAAAACAGGAAGAAACACGAAGAGCAACTAAAAACGATCCAACCTTACAAAAAGTTTTGCAGTATCATTTCGAAGGATGGCCAAACTACATCAAGGATATTGATCCCTACGCAAGACCCTACTGGAAATTCCGTGGCGAGCTCTCGGAATCAGATGGATTGCTATTCAAGGGTGAGCAACTTGTAGTTCCAGTATCTATGAGACCCAAGATGCTAACATCAATACATAAAGCTCATCAAGGGATTGAAAAATGCCTAGCTAAAGCTCGTTTGGTAATCTATTGGCCAGGCATGACACAAGAAATTCAAGAAATGATACAGAAGTGTACCACGTGCGAAAAGTTTCAAAAACAAAACCCTAAGGAACCTCTTATTACACATCTGTTTGAGTTTAGAAGGCATAATATTACTATGCATTGTGAGGGCTGTGGCCTCACATCATGTTTTTGTTATTAGATATGTTTTTTAGTAGTCACTAGCAACGAACGTGTTGAAATGGATGTGAAATGAGTGTGCTATGTTTTTAACTAAAGTAATTCAAATAAAGAAGAAATATACAGTCCACATTTAAATAAGCCTACCAGTTTTTATTCATTGGTCCAACCGCGCCAGATTTATCACGAGTTTGCTTTGCTTCGACAGTGTCAGCAACCAGCAGAAAACAGGTCAGACAAACTATTTATTACTTTAGCCTTTCAACATGGACACAAAACAAATCAAGCTTTGGGTCAAGCAAAGAGGTATTTATAAAGCTACCATTTCACGAATTCAGACGTTTGTCAGTAGTCTCGACATATCGCAGGATGTCAATAAGATACAAATTAGACTTGAACAGTTACTGGAAACCTGGACAATGTTTGATGAGGTCCAAACCAATCTAGAGTTGCACGATGAAAACATAGACCACGAAGGAGAGAGGATCACCGTTGAAACTCTGGTTCATGACCTTAGAGCAACTATGTCAGGCTTGTTAGAGCCTAGACAACATTTAGTTGACATAGACGCCTCAAATGATGCAGTTGGCACATCTCGCAGGCCTAGTAAGACTAAGTTAAACCTACCGTCTATAAAGTTGCCTAGTTTTGACGGCTCTTATACAAAGTGGCTGACGTTTAGTGACAGCTTCAGAGCTATGGTTCACGACAACAACGATGTGGCCATTATAGAAAAGTACTACTATCTGATGTCTGTTCTAACAGGACAAGCATTAGAATTGATTCAAAATTTACCTCTGACTGAGAATAACTACACTGTGGCTTGGAAATTATTGGAAAATCGGTATCAAAATAAAAGGCTGATAGCATCTCAACATCTTAAGGAGTTGATTGATATTAAATCAGTACAAAAAGAATCTGCAACTGAATTGTTACAATTTATCAACACAGTGTCTAGTAATCTAAATGCTTTTAAGGCCCTTAGTATTGAAACACCTTTGGAAGAAGTCATATTGTTACATCTATTCACCAGACGTTTAGATAGTAATACACGCAAAGAATGGGAACTCACTCTCAATGATCAAGCATTCCCATCACTTGATAGTTTCATCGCTTTTCTTGAACACAGAAGACAAGCTCTAGAAAACGTTCAACCCTTCAGTAACAGTAATTGTACAGATCGTAAGTTCATTACTGCTGAAGTCAAGGGAAGATTCAATCCAAGCGATAGAAAGTCTAATGTATACATTTCTAGGCCTACAGACACAACTGTACCTAAATGTCAGAGTTGCAATGAATCACATTCGTTGTACAAATGTGATGAGTTCAGGAACTTAAGCCTAGCTCAGAAACAATATTGTGTACAAAATAACAGGTTATGCTTCAACTGTCTTCGCACTGGGCACGTTGTCAAGTCATGCCACTCAAAGGGTTGCCGAAAGTGTGGCAAAAAACATCATACTCTGTTACACAATTCTAATCTTGAAAACGTGGGTTCTTCTGACATGGTTCAGAGAATTTCTAATCCTGCACCATTATGTGACAACACAGATAATGGTCACGAGGGAAGTTCAAACCAGTTTCAGAACGCATGCTGTGCATTCAAGGATATCCAATCACATGTTCTACTATCAACAGCAATAGTACTCATAAAAGATTGTAATGGCAAGCTTCAAGAGTGTAGAGCTCTTTTAGACAGTGGAAGTCAATCTAACTTTTGTACTGAAGATTTAGTTCAACGATTAGGATTGAAGAAACATAAGAACCACATTTCAATTCGAGGTATCAATAACGTAGCCTCAGAATCAAAGCATATAGTTGAATGCCAACTGCAATCTAAAGTAGGCAACTTTAATGCTAACTTGTCATGTTTAGTTCTGCAACGCATAACCGGCCAGATGCCAGATATGTTGATTGAACATGAACAGTGGAATATACCTGACATCGATTTAGCTGACCCAACATTCTTCCAGACAGGAAGGATTGATCTGTTGATAGGGGCAGAACTCTTTTTCCAGCTTCTAAGGCCTGGACGAAAGTCAAGATTAGAGAATAATTATCCTATTCTACAGGATACAGAGTTAGGTTGGATACTGGCAGGACGTTTCCAACAAGTATGTGGCGATGCCTCTACTGCATCTGTTACCGCACACTTCTTGCAAACAGATGACAGTCTAGATCGGCAACTGCAACGTTTCTGGGAACTTGAGGAAGTCCACTCAAAGCCAAGAACCGACGAAGAACAAAAATGTGAGCGACATTTCCAAGAAACTGTGACAAGGAATAGTAAAGGTAGATTTGTAGTAAGGCTTCCATTCCAGGCAGATCATGAGACTCTTGGTAACTCATTCGATCAGGCAAGCTACAGATTTAAACATTTGGAAGGTCGGCTGCACAAACAACCAGAACTACGATTGGAATACAACAAGTTTCTTGAAGAATACGAAAAGCTAGGCCATATGGTACAAGTGCAGACAGTTTCAGGTGTACATTCTGACAATGTATACTATCTGCCTCATCATGCTGTGTTTAAGGCTTCCAGCACCACAACCAAGACACGAGTTGTTTTTGACGCTTCAGCCAAAACTACGAACGGTAAATCCTTAAATGATATCCTGATGGTGGGTCCTACTATTCAACAAGACTTGTGGTCAATCGTGGTATGGTTTAGAACACATCAAATTGCATTTACAGCTGACATTGCTAAAATGTATCGTCAAGTCAACGTAGATCCACGGGACACTCGATATCAAAGAATTCTCTGGAGAACATCGCCTGAAGAATCTGTCAAATGTTACGAGCTTACAACAGTCACCTACGGCACAGCTTCAGCTCCCTTCTTGGCAACACGATGCTTACAACAACTTGCCGAAGAAGAAGCTAGCAGCTATCCTCGCGCTACAGAAGTGCTAGGACGAGACTTTTACGTTGATGACTTGCTCAGTGGCTGTGACAATATCCAGGAAGCTCTTCAAATTCAAGATGACCTGACCATGCTATTAAATAGTGGAGGATTCCCACTCAGAAAATGGTGTTCAAACTGTCCAGAGTTACTTGAAGCAATACCTACAGAGTACAGAGAAACCCAGTTACCTCTTCAATTTGATCGCACAGACAGTGTTAAAACACTTGGTTTATTGTGGAATCCGAAGTCAGATAAGTTTCTCGTACAAAACAAAAGCTCTTCATATTCGCACGATCAAGTGTCTGCCATGAATGTTACAAAACGGAAGATTTCATCAATCATTGCGTCGATATTTGATCCATTAGGTCTCGTCAGCCCAATAGTGATTTTACATAAGATATTTCTACAGAAGTTATGGCTTCATAAACTAGACTGGGATGATCGACTACCACAAGAGTTATTGATGGAATGGAACAAGCTTCACCAACAACTTTCTTTTGTCAACAACATTGAAATTGACCGATTAGTACTATGCAAAGCACCAATCATAGACATACAGATTCATGGTTTCTCAGATGCATCAGAACGAGCGTATGGATCGTGTTTATATCTCAGGTCGGTCAATGTTCAAAATGAAGTTAGTATTCATCTACTGTGCTCAAAATCAAGAGTAGCACCTGTAAAAAAGGTAACTCTGCCCCGTTTAGAACTTTGTGGCGCATTGTTACTAGCGCAACTGGTACAAAAAACACTACCAATCTTGAACCTTAAGATTGACAGCACACATCTTTGGACGGATTCAACCATTGTTCTATCATGGTTATCCTCGTCTTCAAATCGATGGGAAACATTTGTTGCGAACAGAGTATCCTAAATTCAAGAATACACTAATGTTAAGGATTGGAAACATGTAATTTCCAAACACAATCCAGCAGACCTTATTTCAAGAGGAACTGATCCTAAAACACTTAAATTACTTGATATATGGTGGCACGGACCTGACTGGCTACAGCAACCTACTCTATCGTGGCCCTCATCCGTCCCATCATTGAACAGTGCTGACAATTCCATATCCGAAAAACGTAGAATTGTCAACACCATGTTAGTTACTAATACTGTAACAACCGAGATTATTTCCAAATACTCGTCACTCTCGAGACTGACACATGTAGTTGCGTATTGTTTGCGATTCAACTTCAATTGTAAGAATTCGATGTCAAGAAAGTTAGGTGTGCTATCTGCTGAGGAGCTGCAATCTGCTCTCAAAATTTGCATTAAATGTGTGCAAAAAGATGTTTACCTTCGTGAAATTCAAGAGCTTCAAGACAACGGTCAAGTTTCAAAGAAAAGCTTACTGTTAAATCTTCATCCATTTTTAGACGATGAAAAGTTCCTGCGAGTCGGTGGGAGACTAAATAATTCAGAACTTCCATACGATAACAAGCATCCACTTATTCTGCCACCAAATCATGATCTTACTAAATTGATTATCAATTCTGAACATCTCAAGCTACTTCATGCTAGTCCGCAATTGTTAACTGCATCATTGTGCCAGCAATATTGGATCCCCAGAGCAAAACAAGTTATCAAGAATTGCATTCACAAATGTTTACCTTGTTTCAAACTGAAGGTATCAACATCAAAACAATTGATGGGTCAATTACCTAAAGCCCGTGTTCAACCATCTCGTCCTTTTGTGAACACAGGAGTAGATTATGCTGGTCCTTTTTCAATAAAGACTGGATCAGTACGCAGCAAAACTACAATTAAATGCTATGTTGCAATATTTGTATGCTTTGCAGTAAAAGCTGTACACTTGGAACTAGTGAGTAATTTAACGACTGCAGCCTTTATAGCAGCGTTAAGAAGGTTACAGCCAGAAGAGGCAAGTGTCTACACATTTACAGTGACAATGCTACGAACTTTGTGGGCTCAAACCGTAAGCTTCAAGAGTTGCGTAGGCTGTTCCTTACCGAATCGTTCTGCGATCATATCAAGGAATATGCTGCTAAAGAACAATTTACGTGGCACTTCATTCCGCCCAGTGCACCACACTTTGGTGGTCTCTGGGAAGCTGCAGTGAAGTCCATGAAATTTCATTTGAAACGTGTGGTAGGGACGGCCACACTGACGTTTGAAGAATTAACTACTCTACTTTCTCAAATTGAAGCATGTATGAATTCCCGTCCTCTTACCGTTTTGTCAAACGATCCTAATGATTCAACGTTTTTAAGTCCAGGTCATTTTCTCATAGGCGCTCCATTAATAAGCCTACCTGAGCCAGACTTGCTTAACACGTCGACAATCAACCAGTTATCACGTTGGCAACGAGTCCAACATATGCACCAGCAGTTGTAGAAAATGTGGTCAAGGGACTACCTCAACGGACTCCAGCAACGACAGAAATGGTCTACCTTGTGCCTTGTTCGAGATGATCGTCTGCCTCCTCTCCAATGGAAACTGGGGGTCGTAGAAAGCATCTGCCCAGGGAGTGATGGGCTAGTTCGAGTTGTCAACATACGATTAGGTCGCAACGTGATGAAGAGACCAATTCGTCATTTAATTCCTCTCCCTACTCAATGTCTTATGTAATACTTCTTTGTATTTTGATCTCCAATCAACGGGGGGAGTATGTTTGAGTTTAGAAGGTATAATATTATTATGCATTGTGAGGGCTCTGTAGGCCTCACATCATGTTTTTGTTATTAGATATGTTTTTTAGTAGTCACTAGCAACGAACGTGTTGAAATGGATGTGAAATGAGTGTGCTATGTTTTTAACTAAAGTAATTCAAATAAAGAAGAAATATACAGTCCACATTTAAATAAGCCTACCAGTTTTTATTCAACATCCAATACCAGAACGACCATGGCAAATGATAGCTTCCGATGTACTCGAGTTTCGAGGAAAATCGTATGTTGTCATTGTGGATTATTTCTCAAAATGGCTAGAACTTGAACCACTAGAAGGTAAAATTGCAGGTAATTTAATTCAACAGATGAAAATAGCCTTTTCGAGACATGGCATAGCAGAAGTTCTACGCGCAGACAATATGCCGTACAACAGTGCAGAGTTCAGACGTTGGGCTAGTGACTGGGACATTCAAATAATAACCTCTAGTCCCAACTACCCACAGTCCAATGCAATGGCGGAACGTGCGGTTCAAACTGCCAAGCGAATGCTGAAGAAAGCAGCCGAGGATAAAACGGACTACCACCTTGCTTTGATGGAATACCGTAATACCCCCATTCACGGCTTGTACAAATCTCCGGCACAGCTGTTGATGAGCAGGAGCATCCGAACCAAGATTCCAAGTACAACCAAGCAATTGGAACCAAGAATAGTGAACTTGCAAGTAACAAAGGATAATCTCAAGAATCGTCAAGATTTACAGAAGAAGTATTATGACAGAAGTGCACATCCTCTTAATCCGCTGCAAGTTGGTGACAGTGTTGTACTTCGAAAGGATGGAGTATGGACAAAAGCAGTCGTTCGTCAGAAACACAACACGTCTAGATCATACATTGTGGTTACAGAAGACAACGCAGTGTACCGGCGCAATCAACGTGACCTTCGACCGTCTGCCAACCCACCGCCTATTTTGCAACCGCTAATCCAACCTCCATTCCGGTCTGAAGCCGATAACCATCCAAGTCACAATAGCTCCCACCCACATCCAAGTCTGATTACAGATTCGCCTGAGCCGCTGGAGTTGCCAGAAGATACTTCACAAGACCAGTCCAGGGCTAGCCGATCACAGGAATCTCCGTGCATTAGGCCTACTTTGCCGAGACCTCAGCGAGTGAAAGTGATGCCCAACAAATTTCGTGATTATGTTCTTGATATTTAGGCTTAAAGGGGTATTTAACCGCTAAACTCAAAAAATATATTTCATTCAGGCTAACTAGTAATGAATTTAGCAATTAACAGGAAAATTATTGGGGTCACCATGACCTCCCAAAAAATTGTCAAACATGACATTTTTCGAGCTAGGTCCCATCGGCAAAAATCTCCCATAAGAAATAACATGGGGACGATCTTTATGCCCCGTGACCTTGGAGGATTTTTATCCAAAAAAATATTGGCCATTATTGACGTACTCGACAGCCTTTTCTGTAAATTCTCTATATTTTGTTTTGTAATTTGGGCAAGTAGTTCGGTCAAAATATGCTGATTACCAAGATGGGGTGTGATTTTGGAATGCATATGTTTGCGTGTTTGAGGATATATTTGGGCACAGTTTCAAGACTCGATGTTATAAAGGGGCATTTTAGATTGGTACTATGCTCTAGTATCTATGTGGACCAAAAAAGAAGCAGGTTAAAGCCGATTTAGGAAATTTTCCAAAACACCAATTTTCGCCAATTTCTGGATCAAAAAAATTAAAAAAATTCGTGTTAAATCACAGTTACAAGATATAATTTTTTAAACGGTCATTTAAGTGTAGTATTGTGCTATAGATCACGTGGTAAAAAATAATTTTTGGGGTTTTTAGCCCCTTTAACTGATGATATCTTAAAAGTCTACATTTAGTAGAGCCGCAGTAGTTTAGTGTAATCTAAGAATCTTATCTTTACTTAATTTTCAATATAAAATCAGTAACTATGTCTAATTGCCTTTTTAAAAAAAAGGGAGATGTCACATCTAGGAACTTTACTTATTTATCTAGAGAGTAGGTTGGTACTACTGCTTGCTTAATTCTGATTGGTTCCCGCCTAACGGAAATGTATCACTGCTGTTTGCCTATCATGGACGCTGAATAGGTCCAGTGTATTTACCAATAAACATAATCCGTAAACATCCTAATTGTGAGTGGTTATTAAATACATTATAAAAAAAAAAAGAAAAAAGAAAAAGAAATCCTGGGAAGAGTTAATCAGAGCCAGTAACCAGGATCCCTGGGGGCTGGTTTATAAAATAACAAGAGGGAAAATAAGAGCTGACACAGTATTTAACACCCTAACAACACCTGACGGACAAGAAACGACCGAATAGACAGATACAGCAAATACTCTACTAAACAAAATTATCATAACAGACCTAACTGACGATGAGATGGAAACACAAAAGAACATAAAACGAAGAAACGACCAATATGAAACTCACAACCAGCAACAACAAGAAGAAGCAACAATAACCATACAAGAGATAGCCGAGGCAATAAGAAAAGCAAAACCTGGAAAGGCTCCTGGCTATGATCTTATTGAATGTGAAATGGTTAGACTATTGTGGGAACTAAAACCACTCTCACTATTCACCCTCTACAACACATGCCTAAGTAATGGAATTTTTCCTGACATATGGAAGAAAGGAATTCTAACCATACTAAAGAAAGGAGAAGATAAAAGGGACGACAAAGTGGAATCTTTTAGGCCCATAACTCTTCTCCCAATACTTTGAAAAATAATGGAGAGAATTGTAGCCCCAAGACTAGACAAAGTATACCAAGACAGTGGACTGAAGGCAGAACATCAATATGGATTCCAAAAAGGTAAATCGACAGAGGACGCAATAAACACACTGCTATCCACTATTGAAGAAAGCCGCAGCAAATATGTATTAGTGATATTCATTGATATTGCTGGGGCTTTCGACAATATCTGGCATGAGAGTATTTTTAGAAGACTCAGACACATAAACTGCCCACCTAAACTCTACAAATTAATGAGGAACTACTACATAAACAGAGAGGCTTCTATACAGACAAAATTCGAGAAAACCACCAAACAAATAACTAGAGGATGCCCCCAGGCCTCCGTTTTAGGACCACTCTCATGGAACCTCGTGTTTGATGAAGATACCAACAGGACAAATGAAGACTCAATAACAATAGCCTACGCAGACGACAAGGCAGTCCTGATCTTCGGAGACAGCAGACGAGAACTTGAGAGGAAAGGCAACGAAGTAATGGAAGCCTCATCATATTGTGTTGTAGGCCTAGTTTAGCTTTCTCGGCAATTTTCAGTCAGGTTGTAGTAGGGTTTGTTATAAAGAACGAGCACTTCCATGGTTAGATTACGAGAATATATTGAATAAGAAATATAAGGTATTACACGACATTTTCCAACGACAAAAGAGACCGACAACGGAATGTTGTTGTAACTGTGTAAGCTACATTTTAAAGACACAGCCTTGTAAAGGTAAAGGCATGGAGCAGAGGCGCTTCCTTTAAACACTCAGTAGATGAGAGATTGCTATATCACAATACTCCCCCTCAATTTCACATCTCTTTACAAATAATGACTAAGTGCTAAACATGAATAGAGCACAAATAATGAAATGTTCAAAGTTTAAAAAAAAAAGAACTTAACATAATTAGCATGACGACAAGTCTTTACACTTGCTTCAACCAAGTTAATCCAAAGGAAGGATACCTAGACCAGTTCTCAATTTGTTGAATTGAACAGAAGGTAATCCTTTAGTGAGTATGTCAGCCTTTTGCTTGTCACTCTTAAGATGAAGAACATTGATTTGATTTTGGGCAACTAGATCCTTGACAAAATGATATTTGACATCTACATGCTTTTGCCTGGAACTATCTGATTTACTGAGCTGATGAATGCATGACATATTGTCCTCATATAACAAAATGGGTTCATCAGTTTTAACAAACACTTCTTTAAGCAAATTTTTAAGCCATACAAGTTCACATGCTGCAAGAGATAAGGCAATATACTCCGCTTCAGTAGATGAAAGCGCAACCACACTCTGTTTCCTGGTACTCCATGAAACAACTCCACCAAAAACTTCAAACAAATATCCTGAAGTAGATTTTCTATCTGCCTCATTGGCCCAGTCAGCATCAGCATAGCCAACCAGTGCAGTTTGACTGTATTTAGGAAGAAACAGTCCATAATTGAGAGTGGCTTTCACATACCTGAGTACTCGCTTTAGACCAACCCACTGGCGCTGAGTGGCATTTGTTTGATACCTGCTGTAGAAATTTACTGCAACGCATAAATCAGGCCGTGTGGTTAGCATGGCATACATAAGACACCCCACCAGCTCACGATAGGGTTTTAGTCCAACAATACAAGGACCCTCTGTTTCTCTAGGAGGATGTACTTCTAATGGAGTAGAAATAGGATTACAATTCTCCATTTCAAAACGCTTGAGAACACCCTTGAGGTACACTTCGTTTGAAAGAAAGATACCATTATCTGTACGAGTGATCTTCATTCCCAGAAAATAACTTAGCACTCCCAGATCCTTGCAACGGAATGTGGACATGAGTTTTAACTTTACATCTTCCTTCATCTGACTGTTGTTTCCTGCTAGGATAATATCATCAACATACAGTAAAACATACAAAATATGGTCACCATCTTTCTTAACATACAGACAGAGATCATTTTTACACTGCTTAAATCCTAAACCTTTTATAAAAACATCAAATTTTCATTCCAGGCTCGTGGCGCCTGTTTCAGTCCATACAATGACTTGTTTAATTTACACACACGAGAAGTCCCATCATCTACACCTTGAGGCTGCTTCATGAATATCTCCTCCTGCAAGTTACCATTTAGAAAAGCATTGTTTACATCTAGTTGTTCACAATGGAGATTTTTAGCATTAGCAACAGATAACAGAACTCTAAGGGTTGTTAGTCGGGCTATGGGGGCATAGGTTTCTGTATAGTCAAAACCCTTTTGTTGACTGTAGCCCTTTACCACTAACCTGGCTTTATATTTCTGAATTGATCCTTCTGAATCCCTCTTAACTTTAAATACCCACTTATTGCTTATGGCTTTTCTACCTAGGGGCAGCTCACACAGGGTCCATGTATTATTTACCTTAAGGGCATCGAGTTCTTCCACTACCGCAGCATTCCAGAAGTCTTTGTCATCTCTTTCCTGGATATCTTCATACACCTGTGGAACATCGTCTACAAATGTTTCAGCACTAAGTGCAAATACTACAATATCTTCTCCTACATGAAAATCCTTCAGATGGGTTGGAAGGTTCCTCCGTCGGGTGTGACGAGGGGCAGCTTCTTGATCCTCGGAAATGTCTTCATCTGTCACTTCTTCCCTTGTTTCGGATGGATCAGCATTCTTGTCAGATGTTGGTCGCAGGTCGTTGAACTCTTCATCCCAGTCTGCTGTTTCTCTGTGTCCTGCCGACTTGAACTCGTTGAATGTAATATCTCTTCCCTCCAGAACTTTCTGTTGCTCGGGACACCAGAGCCTGTACCCATTCTGGCAGTATCCCACCATGTAGCACTTAACAGTCGTTGGTCCAAATTTCCACTCTATCAGTCTTTTAGGAGGATGCAGATATGCCACACAGCCAAACACTCGGATTTTCTTTACATCTGGACGCTTTCCATACCACATTTCAGCTGGCACTTTGTTTTCCAGTGCTGAAGTAGGAACCCTGTTGATGATATAGGTAGCAGCTAAGACTGCTTCAGTCCACAGATTCTTGTCGAGTCCAGACTCCAGCAGCATACACCTGGCCTTCTCTGCGATAGTGCGATTCATCCTCTCGGAGACGCCATTTTGTTGAGGAGTGTCCCTTATCGTACACTCATACTGGATACCTTTTGACTCAAAGAACATCTTCATTTCATCACTCAAATACTCAGTGCCTCTGTCACATCTGAAGCGACTAATCGGGAGATTAAAGTGGGCTGTGGCCATGGCTTCATAGGCCTTGAAGAACTTGAACGTCTCCGATTTTTCTGCCATGCAAAACACCACAGTGAAATGTGTAAAATCGTCAACAAAGCAGAGAACATACCTTTTCGAGTTCCAGGAGGTTACATTTATTGGTCCCATTATATCGCTATGAATCAGCTCCAGAGGTCTCAGTGTTCTGGGTCGTTCCTGATTATGGGGCAGTCTGGTTTGTTTTCCTGCAAGACATTTCACATATCGTCTGTTCGGATGCAGCTTTCTTGCAATCCATGCCATCTACTAGGTGTTCCATTTTCTCCAGGTTTGTCTTGCCAATGTGACCTAGCCTTCTGTGCCAGAGCTTTGCATCTGTTTGGGTAAGGTTTGCTACTGTTGACCCGGTAGGCCTAACTAGCTCACACCAAAGCTCACACAATTTTTCTGTGCGAACAGCTACAGCAACATCTGTACTTTTATGTTTAATAACAGCCTTTCCATTTGCAAATACAATAACAAATTCTCCCACCTCTAACTTTCTTACTGAAAGTAGGTTTGATTCTAGGTCTGGTACTAGAAGTACATCATTTATTTTGATTTCATATGACTTTCCACCAACATGTGTCTTAACAATCATATAACCATAACTTTCTGCTGTAACTGTGGCTCCAGACTTAGCTACTTTAATTTTAATGGGTTTAGGCAAAGGTTTAACATCCCTAAGGTACTCTTTGTTGGATACCAAATGTTCACTTGCTCCTGAATCTAGATACCATTTTACAGACCTTGTACTGAAGTCTGATGTGAAGTTCTCCATTTGTGCCGTGAAGCAGTAGTCGAACGATTCTTCATTTTTGCTTGTTTCTGCAGTGAGGGCAGTTGCATTCTTCTCTTGATTTCTTTTGGCCAGTTTTCTGCATTCAGATTTCTTGTGCCCAATCTTGTGACAAAAATGGCATTTGAACTGAAACGAGTTTTTGTTGTTCGCTGTTTGTACGTTGCCTGCTTGACTTAAATTAGGATATGTCTTCGGCTGATATCTTGTTTGAGCCGTAAATGCTGCTGATGAGTGTCTTTCTTCCTTTTCCTTCAGCATTCCTGAGCATGTGAGTTTAGATTCTTCATCAAGTAATCTACCTTTAACTACTTGTATGTTAACTAGTTTTGGATCTGCAATTGAGAGTGTTTCCAGAAAACTGATGACATTCTGGTATTCTTTCTGAGGCAATGATTGAAATAACTGCAGTACAGTTTCCCTTTCAGTCAGGGTACCACCGGCTGACTTGTATTCTCGCACTAACCTCTCGAAATTCAAATAGTGAGTGGATAGAGGTTCGCGAGGGTTTGCCTTGATTCCATCCAGCTGCTTCTTGAGTCTGTACTGGGTCGTCAAATTCTCTCTCTCAAATGCACTTTGGAGACTTTTCCACATGTCGTAGGCGGTTTTCTTCCCTTGCAGGTAGCCTACTCTATTTGAGTGTCCACGACTTTTGACACAATTCTCCTCTTGCATACCTTGTCGTTGTGTTTCTTTTCTTTGTTCCTGCTACTGATTGCGGCAGCTTCAACGCCGGTTTCCTGTTCTAGTAGACCTACAAGTGGCTGGTTGACGAATTCCAGTAGATCCAACTCATCCAGAAGTATTTCCATTCTAAATTTCCAGGTATGATAGTTGGATCCATCGAACAGCGGCACTTTAAATCTTTTTTCTTCGTTTGTAGCCATGATAGGCCCTAGGCCTAGCCTAGCAGTCGTCTAGGCTAGCTCACGAACACGTGCAAAAACTAACCTCTAACACTACTACACTAACCTTTACGCCTATTTCCGGCGAGCTGGGCCCATAACCTGTTCTAGGCCTAGTTTAGCTTTCTCGGCAATTTTCAGTCAGGTTGTAGTAGGGTTTGTTATAAAGAACGAGCACTTCCATGGTTAGATTACGAGAATATATTGAATAAGAAATATAAGGTATTACACGACATTTTCCAACGACAAAAGAGACCGACAACAATATATTGGAACAAGACCCACAAGATGACCATATCTGCAAGCAAAACTAAGATGATGCTGGTAAAAGGTAAAATGAAAAGAATGCACATAATAAAAGTAAATGGAGTTACAATTCGAACATTCGAAGATTACAGATATTTAGAAATAATCTTAGACACTAAGATGAACTTCCTCCCACATATAAACTATCTAAAAGACAAAATAAAGTCGTCAACATGTGGAATGATTCTTAGAATCTCAAGAGCTGAATGGGGACTAAAAGGCCCGGCACTCTCACGTTTGTACGACCAAGTAGCCGTCCCCGGCATTATAAGTTATTGCGCCTCGGTATGGTACCACAGGGCTGAAAATAGTACAATGAAGAGAAACATCAGAACCATACAAAGGCACCTACTACTAATAATATCTCGAGCCTGCAGGACCACATCAACAGACGCCCTGCAGGTACTAACCGGCAAACTGCCACTAGATCTGGAGATAGTTAAAAGAGGTCTTGCTTACAAAATTAGGAAAAACGTCGAGACAAGCTGGGGAGGAATAACCACGAACACAACGCAGAGGGTAGGAAAAGAAAGGAAGATATTTCAAAGAAGCGAGGTCACCAGGATCCAACACGAACTATACAGTGTATGGCAAGAGACCTGGGACAGAAGCCAGGATGGAAGAATAACACACAACTTCCTACCCAATGTAGAAAACAGAATGGAAAGGACATGGTTCCATCCAGGGCAAGCCGCCACATTCCTAATAACAGGCCATGGCTCAATGAGAGCCACGCTAGCAAGACTGGGACTGGAACAAGAAGCACAACGTAGATGCGGAGAGGCGGACGAAGACGCAATACATATACTACTAGAATGCGAGGAGTACTCCGACTACAGAAATGACTACGACCTACTGGCAAACCTTGGCACAAGAGAGACAGCACCACTACACATCCTGATCGACACAGAAGACAAACAAACAATCTTTGAAGACTACGCAGTAAAAGCCAGAGAAAGAAGACAAGAAGGATTAGAACAGGATATGATAGATGCGGAAGGAGAAATAGGCGGCTACATGGACAATAGACCCAGACTACAACTTGACAGCACGGACGAAGAAGAAGGAGACAACCAAGGAATGCAGACTAGAAACAGACAACGCTGAAAGAACTCAAAGACTGAAAACAGCAGATGATCACAAAGAAATAATGATCAAGACCAAGGGAAACCTAGAACTGAATGTATATAAGAAGCACAAAGTACCACTACAACCTACTAGAATTAAGACAAAATAGAATAGAGTATTAGAAATAGAAATAGACTTAGACTCAGAGCAACTAGAATCAAATAGAAATAAGCACCTAAATAACTAAGGTGAAATAAATAAGGTACAAAGATACTAACTAACATAGAATAAATCTATAGAGGAACACTAACAAAAATATAGAATGAAATAAGACTAGATATAAGAAATAAAGATAACATGTAAGACCTATGTTCACATAACTGTGCATATGAGCGAAAGCTTAGGCGGTACAGTGTATAAGAGAAATAAATAAATAAAATTTAAAAAAAGGTCCAAAAGTCATGCCAACAGTTGACCAGAATCCTCCTACAAGAATGTTGACAAGAAGTCAACATTTAAGTCCTACAATTTCCAGTGATTCTACAACATCAGTTGAAGAACAGAATCAGCCTGTGAGAAGGGTGACTAGAAGTCAAGCAAAGAGCTTAGCACAGTGATGTGGTTAAAAAGTTTTCACTGCACCTGATTTGCTTTTGTACTTGCTATTTGGTTTGCCTTTGTAAGGCGGTTAAGTTTGTTTATACTTTTATTGTGTTGCTGATGTTTTGTTTTTTATTGTTTTATACCAACTCTTCTTGAAAATGGAAGCCTAGTCTTCTGAAACGTTGAAGTTTAATTTAATATTCGATTTAAACATTCAATATAGCGTGATTATTTCCGTAAAGTGTAACATAATAATATATAATATATATATATATATGATAAAAACAAGGATCTTGGGTAAAACCGCGTCGAAAATAAGATGAACCAGGGCAGAACCTGGGCGTCCACCGACGTTTCGTCTGTACTACGTCAGACATTTTCAAGGTTGACTGTGACTCTACGGAGGTTGGAGTCACAGTGGTTGGCAAGCACGCAGCGCCCGCCTTATATAGCCTCGGTTGAAGGTGCGGGGCGGCGAGGTTATATAGAAAATAGGTGCGGGGCGGCGAGGTCATATCGTGAAAAGGTGCGGGGCGGCGATGTCATATCGATAAAATATATACGGATGGTGGCAATTGAGAAACAAAATAGCACAGCTTACTGTAGTGAAACCTTTTTAGTCCGGCTTCTTGTCATAGGGCCTGATTGGTTGTCTTTTGAAATGTTGTTCGTGCTTAGAATTATGGAATCTGAAATTTGCACCACCTCTGAGGGATTTGGCTGAATAGGTCTACGGACTACATTTCGAGGCATGAGTGCAGGTTTCCAAGCAAGAGGGAGGCTCTGGCTATCATCTCTTTTGTTCATGTTATTCGGCCGTTTCTCAATTTCCACAGATTCACGGATAATACCGTCCTTCACAGTTATTTTCAGTGGTTAACACTCTAGTCACCCGGTCCAGGAACCTTACCGACAAATCTCACTCAAGAGAGGAATTTGACAAGCTCCGTGAAGCTCTCTCACTCAATGGTTACTTGCACCGAGACATAACCAGAGCGTTTAAACGTGAGCTGAAGAAATCTGAGGATGATACTGAGGACAAGGAGAAACCACGGTCTAAAGCTTTTCTTCCATATGTCAAGGGTACCACAGACGTCATAGGTAGAATCCTCAATCGTAAGAACATCGAAACCATTTTCTCCACTGACAGAAAAATCAGCTCCTTTTTGAGAAGTGCTAAGGACTCTGTTCATCTGGAAGAAAGAGGAGTTTATGAGGTTCCCTGTGGCGACTGCGATCAAACGTACATAGGCCAAACAGGCAGACGCATAGCAGTGAGGATAAATGAACACTCTAATGCTGTGAAAGCAGGTGACAAGAAATCAGCCCTGGCTCAACATGCTAAAGCTTACTTGCATGTGATAGATTTTGACAAAACAAAAACTATTTGTCCTGTACAACAGCTCAAGCCACGTATTATCCGTGAATCTGTGGAAATTGAGAAACGGCCGAATAACATGAACAAAAGAGATGATAGTCACAGCCTCCCTCTTGCTTGGAAACCTGCACTCATGCCTCGAAATGTAGTCCGTAGACCTATTCAGCCAAATCCCTCAGAGGTGTTGCAAATTTCAGATTCCATAATTCTAAGCACGAACAACATTTCAAAAGACAACCAATCAGGCCCTATGACAAGAAGCCGGACTAAAAAGGTTTCACTACAGTAAGCTGTGCTATTTTGTTTCTCAATTGCCACCATCCGCATATATTTTTTCGATATGACATCGCCGCCCCGCACCTTTTCACGATATGACCTCGCCGCCCCGCACCTATTTTCTATATAACCTCGCCGCCCCGCACCATCAGCCGAGGCTATATAAGGCGGGCGCTGCGTGCTTGCCAACCACTGTGACTCCAACCTCCGTAGAGTCACAGTCAACCTTGAAAATGTCTGACGTAGTACAGACGAAACGTCGGTGGACGCTCAGGTTCTGCCCTGGTTCATCTTATTTTCGACGCGGTTTTACCCAAGATCCTTGTTTTTATCCTATGACGGGCCGCGAAAACCTACAACAATCCATATATATATATATATATATATATTCTGTTGTAGGCTTTCGTGATTCATGGTTTATTATTATTATTATTATTTATTATTGTTTATTGATTATTTCCGTAAAGTGTAACATAACATATATATATGTTAGGGGTGTGACGAATATTCGAAATTTTCGAAGTATTCGAAAATAATTTACTATTCGTATTCGATTCGAAACTCGAATAGTAACTATTCGAATTTCCGAAGTATTCGAATTCCCGAAGTATTCGATTTGAAATTCCCGCCAGTATGCAGGAAACTACATTACCGATCGACGCACCCTATCGTCAACTCCGCGCAACGTGTTTCAGCGGTCGTACCAACCAAACCAAGCTGTACCAACTTCGACAAACAACAGCATCTGATGTCACCGTTGTCACGACGTCGTTGAACGTAAGAAATTACTCCGAAAACGTGATGCAAACCTCATCTTTCTTGCGAAAAAGTTCTAAACATAGTCTTTTTTCGGGTAAATGCTCATGTAAAAACCCGCATAGGGCTCTCGTGCTTACAGATTACGAAGAAGAAGCGGGCCTTGAGCCCGAAACGGACATAGGCCTAGGCCTAGCCTAGCCCTACCCGCTTCAAAGTCTAGGCCCTAGCCTAGCCTACGGCAAAAAAGTGCGATTTGGTACTTTTTCAACCCAAAAAAGAACGAAGCCGAATGTATGCATTGCAAAAAAAATTAAAAACCCCCACAGGTCAGAACAACGAACATTGTTTTTAATTCCCTGTGCTTTGCACCATGCTAGGCATAGGGCGTAGGCCCCTAGCCTACCTAGGCCCTAGGCTAGCCTACCTAGGCCTAGGCCCTAGGCTAGCCTAGTGCTAGGGGCTAGCCATTGAATTTTGCCAAGGCTAGCCTAGGGTAGACCTAGGCCCTAGGACCAAAGATCCTATTATTAATTAATAATATTAATAGCCATAATAAATAAAACTTAAAAACAACTAAATGTTTATTTTTATGTGTGCGCACTGTTTTGACAACTATTCGATATTCGACTTCGATATTCGACTTTTTTATTGTGTACTATTCGATATTCGTATTCGAACTCAAAAATCACTATTCGCACACCCCTAATATATATATATATATATATATATATATATATATATATATATATATATGTTCTGTTGTAGGCTTTCGTGATTCATGGTTTATGTTATGTTACACTTTACGGAAATAATCACGCTATATTGAATGTTTAAAACGAATATTTAATCAAAACTTCAACGTTTCAGAAGACTAGGCTTCCATTTTCAAGAAGAGTTGGTATAAAACAATAAAAACAAAACATCAGCAACACAATAAAAATATAAACAAACTTAACCGCCTTACAAAGGCAAACCAAATAGCAAGTACAAAAGCAAAACAGGTGCAGTGAAAACTTTTTAACCACATCACTGTGCTTAGCTCTTTGCTTGACTTCTAGTCACCCTTCTCTCAGGCTGATTCTGTTCTTCAACTGATGTTGTAAAAAACCAAAAAACAAACAAAACCATAAAACAGATAATCCAGACTCTGCGCTGGATACACATGGTCCAAGAGTCATGCCAACAGTTGACCAGAATCCTCCTACAAGAATGTTGACAAGAAGTCAACATTTAAGTCCTACAATTTCCAGCGATTCTACAACATCAGTTGAAGAACAGAATCAGCCTGAGAGAAGGGTGACTAGAAGTCAAGCAAAGAGCTTAGCATAGTGATGTGGTTAAAAAGTTTTCACTGCACCTGTTTTGCTTTTGTACTTGCTATTTGGTTTGCCTTTGTAAGGCGGTTAAGTTTGTTTATATTTTTATTGTGTTGCTGATGTTTTGTTTTTATTGTTTTATACCAACTCTTCTTGAAAATGGAAGCCTAGTCTTCTGAAACGTTGAAGTTTTGATTAAATATTCGTTTTAAACATTCAATATAGCGTGATTATTTCCGTAAAGTGTAACATAACATATATATATATATATATGTTAGCACGTAGGTTTTCACGAACAGTCATAGGTACATCCAAATTTGGTTTTTGGGTTTTTGTTCGTGTATTTTCTCTTCTCTCTAGCTGGCCTACACAAGGACCATTGTCAGCTGGTCGACGTTTCGGCTGAATCACATCAGCCATCATCAGGACGAGACCCTTACAGCTTCGAAAAAACTACTGCTGCTGCTTCTACTGCAGACGTGGGAATGACCTCGCGTAACAACTCTGCTGGTTTATATACTCTCCAACTCAATGTACGTAAACACATTGCGCACGCAGCCCGACTCAGCCCGGGCAAAAACAAACAAACATTAAACCAGACGGCTTCGGCTACGTGTAGTCGGACCTGTGTATTTTTCCGCATCTATTGTTTGCGGCGAGGTGATACACTGTACATTAGGGGGCATGGGCATAGTTTGGGGGTGTTGAGGTTGTCTTGAGTGTGACACGATGAACAGGAGGGATGACGCACTCGTCTTGCCAGCATCTTGGAGACCTGCCTTGGTGTCACACTCAAGACAACCTCAACACCCCCAAACTATGCCCATGCCCCCTAATGTACAGTGTATCACCTCGCCGCAAACAATAGATGCGGAAAAATACACAGGTCCGACTACACGTAGCCGAAGCCGTCTGGTTTAATGTTTGTTTGTTTTTGCCCGGGCTGAGTCGGGCTGCGTGCGCAATGTGTTTACGTACATTGAGTTGGAGAGTATATAAACCAGCAGAGTTGTTACGCGAGGTCATTCCCACGTCTGCAGTAGAAGCAGCAGCAGTAGTTTTTTTTCGAAGCTGTAAGGGTCTCGTCCTGATGATGGCTGATGTGATTCAGCCGAAACGTCGACCAGCTGACAATGGTCCTTGTGTAGGCCAGCTAGAGAGAAGAGAAAATACACGAACAAAAACCCAAAAACCAAATTTGGATGTATATATATATATATATATGGATTGATGTAGGTTTTCGCGGCCCGTCATAGGATAAAAACAAGGATCTTGGGTTCTAGTTCTAGTGTTGGCAAAGTCTATCCAATGGCCTTCCTTCCTTACATGCTGAGCTAATGCGGATGTTGCTTTGTCCTGTCTTACTGCCAACACTAGACTTTGCCAACACTAGAACTCTAGCAGTAGCCCCTGTATATTACCCTCGTATCATACGCGAATCCATTGAGATAGAAAAACGTCCCTGCAACATTAACAAGCGAGATGATGCCCAGAGACTGGCAACAGCATGGAAACCAATCTTGGTCCAATACCAAGTGGTAAACAAACACATACCACCTTTAGACACAACAAACGCTACTACACAAGAGCCTTCCTCGAGCAACACAGTACAAATCTCTGCATTTCCAATACAACCTCGCCGCCCCGCACCTATTTCCACCACAATAGGAGGCATGCAAACTTGATCGAGGACGCGCGCAGTTGGGTTGGAGACTGTCAGTCGAGTGCGTGTTCTTGAAGAAGGAAGACGTACTAGTGAGTGACTCGTGATCATGCCAGATGCGATTCTGGCGAAACATCGAGTGCCAGGCTACAGACAAAGGTCTGTAGCAGCAAACTCATACAAGCGGCGGAATGTCCCGGAAGACAATTACAACATACAATACGTCCGCGAAAACTTAAGAACAAACATATATATATGTTAAGTTTTAAATTTTCGCGGACATAAGTAATGTAATTATTCACCATTTTTTTCTGGGTTTTGACGTATATGTGGGCCAAACGAACCGACACATCTCGGTGAGGGTGGACGAACACCGTCTCGCTGTTAAACAAAACAAGGAAACTTCGGCTTTGGCTCAACATGTTAGAAACACGGGGCACAAAATTGATTTCGAGGGTTCTAGAACTTGGCCACAATACAAAACTACCCACTTAGAATAGTAAGAGAAGCTATTGAAATAGAAAAACGACCAAATAATTTAAACAAACGGGATGACGGTCAATGGCTACCAGCCACATGGCTACCAGTGCTACATAAACATAACTCCAACTTCAAACCTCTCACCGTGCATTAAGACGGCTCAGGAAATAAAATAGCAGTATTTAAGAACAATTGAAAAAAAAACGTAATTAAAAAGAAGACATGTGAGGACAACATGCCCAGCGAGATTCGAGGCCCTATGACAAGAAGCATGGCTAGGGCTCAAACGCTCCAGGCTTCGATTCCCGCCACTGGGAGGATGACAACACGCGGATGCGCGCGCAACATATGCAGAGACGAGACACCAGTCAGTCGTACAGGGATTGCCGAACGGGGAACAACGCGTCGTGGTGGTGACCCTGGTTAATGGGAGATGTTATTCTCTCGAAACGTCGGGTGAGGTGGGGTAAGTTGAGACTACCTACTTGTTTTATCGTGTGACAAAATCCAGAAAAAAATGGTGAATAATTATATATATATGTTGACGAATACTTTTGTGGCTGGACATTATGTTAACTTATTTTTAGAAATAATAGTGTTTTTTCGGTTTACGCCACTCCTTGAGTTTAATTGCTACTCAACGTTTCGGAACTCAGATTGGAGTTCCTTTTTCAAGAGATTAAATTACAAACTGAAATTAAAAACAATAACAAAACCAAACACACCAACAAAAAGAAAATAACAAAAGAACAAAAAAAAACTTAAATGTGTTATCTTTCTAAATTCTTTCTATTTATTTTTGTTAGCCGGCTTTTGTTATTTTCTTTTTGTTGGTGGGTTTGGTTTTGTTATTGTTTTTAATTTCAGTTTGTAATTTAATCTCTTGAAAAAGGAACTCCAATCTGAGTTCCGAAATGTTGAGTAGCAATTAAACTCAAGGAGTGGCGTAAATCGAAAAAACACTATTATTTCTAAAAATAAGTTAACATTTATATATATATATATATACATATATGTTTTTAGGAAGATTTTCTCGGATATAATGTGACATAATGAAATTCTTTCGAGTTTCCGAGTTAATTACATATAAACGTTGGTAATAAAACTTAATTAACTCGGAAACTCGAAATAATTTCAATATGATCATTATGGTAATAAGTTTTATTACCAACATTTCGGACAGTTCTCCCTGCCCATTCTCAAGGTAACGACATACAAATTAAAAAACATTAAGTAAACAAACAAGACAATAACAAAAAATATAAAAGACAAAACAAGTCACTGCTACTGGTCAGCATTACATTTCAGATCTTTGCGATGACCTTAACAGGTGTTTGGTAGGTGGAGCTTCAGGTGGCTTCTTTCTTCTCCTATTGACTCTAGCTAGAGGAACTACATTTTCAGTGGCAACTGGGGTATTATCGGAACCACATGGCTATCACGTAGTGCCAGTTTCCAGGTGGGTGCCAGTCTTTTCGTATCATCTCGTATGTTTAAGTTATGCGGTCGTTTCTCCATTTCGACGGCTTCTCTAACAATATGAGATACTTCATGGTCCACTCTGGCAACAGTCTTTGTGTTCGCAAAATCTATCCAGTGCTCATTCTCAAAATAGTGCTGGAAAAGAGCAGATGTAGTTTGCCTGTCTTTTATTGCAGTTCTATGCTCGTCCAGACGTGCCGAGATTTTACGGTTGGTCCTTCCGAAACATGTTTTCTCACAACACCCCCAAGGAATTTCGTATATTCCATGAGCTTCATGAGGAATCACATCTTTCACATTTCTTAGCATTGATGAGATCTTAAGTTCAGCTTTAAAGATGGTTCCAATGTTGTTTTTCTTTAGGAGTTGCCACTGAAAATGTAGTTCCTCTAGCTAGAGTGAATAGGAGAAGAAAGAAGCCACCTGAAGCTCCACCTACCAAACACCTGTTAAGGTCATCGCAAAGATCTGAAATGTAATGCTGACCAGTTGCAGTGACTTGTTTTGTCTTTTATATTATTTGTTATTGTCTTGTTTGTTTACTTAATGATTTTTAATTTGTATGTCGTTACCTTGAGAATGGGCAGGGAGAACTGTCCGAAATGTTGGTAATAAAACGAATTTAACTCGGAAACTCGAAAGAATTTCATTATGTCACATTATATCCGAGAAAATCTACGTAAAAACACACATATATATATATATATATATGGAATTTCTGAGGTTTTCGTGCTTATTTGTATATGTAACTATCTTTAAATAATTAAATTTACTTCTTTCGGTTTACCACGTATATTATTATTAATTTAATCTGACGTTTCGATTGGATTTCACCAATCTTTGTCAAAGACAGTAAAGCTACTCAAGTAGCCTTTTCTTGTTGTTAAAAAATGTAAAAATAACAAGGATAAACAACAATAAATAAATAAATAAATAAATAAATAAAACCAAAATACAAAAACACTTCAAGAGAGAACAAAAACAAAAACACAATAATAACATAAAACAAACATAATATACAACTTGAAGTGTTTTTGTATTTTGGTTTTATACTTGAGTTGCTTTACTGTCTTTGACAAAGATTGGTGAAATCCAATCGAAACGTCAGATTAAATAAATAATATATGTGGTAAACCGAAAGAAGTAAATTTAATTATTTAAAGATGGTAACGTATATATATATATATATGATAAAAACAAGGATCTTGGGTAAAACCGCGTCGAAAATAAGATGAACCAGGGCAGAACCTGGGCGTCTACGGAGGTTGGAGTCACAGTGGTTGGCAAGCACGCAGCGCCCGCCTTATATAGCCTCGGCTGAAGGTGCGGGGCGGCGAGGTTATATAGAAAATAAGTGCGGGGCGGCGATGTCATATCGAAAGTCCGTAGACCTATTCAGCCAAATCCCTCGGAGGTGGTGCAAATTTCAGATTCCATAATTCTAAACACGAATAACATTTCAAAAGACAACCAATCAGGCCCTATGACAAGAAGCCGGACTAAAAAGGTTTCACTACAGTAAGCTGAGCTATTTTGTTTCTCTATTGCCACCATCCGTATATATATATTTTTTCGATATGACATCGCCGCCCCGCACCTATTTTCTATATAACCTCGCCGCCCCGCACCTTCAGCCGAGGCTTTATAAGGCGGGCGCTGCGTGCTTGCCAACCACTGTGACTCCAACCTCCGTAGAGTCACAGTCAACCTTGAAAATGTCTGACGTAGTACAGACGAAACGTCGGTGGACGCCCAGGTTCTGCCCTGGTTCATCTTATTTTCGACGCGGTTTTACCCAAGATCCTTGTTTATCCTTTGACGGGCCGCGAAAACCTACAACAATCCATATATATATATATATATATGTATATGTATTCCGTCTTAACATGATGAAAATAAATAATAATACGTAATAATATTCCCCTAAAAAGATGCAAAATGTTCTCAAATATTGCCTAAACCACAAAAATATTCCTTAATGTTTTGCAGCCCCCCTTCCCCCATTGCAATTAGTATAACTGTAAAAAGTGCAGTTGTTTTTTGTTGCTTATAATGAATTAAAGATACGATTTACTCACCCTATAATAAAAGCTGGGCAAAACACTCCCACATTATTTTAAACAAAACATCATGTTCATATCTCTCCTAAACAGTAACATTAGGTTTGTTTGGTTTGCTACACGAACTTACATTTTGCACAGGTGTAGGCTCAAAAACATAGATATATAACCCCTATAGTAGGCTAGATTAGCAGTCGGTGGTCCACTTCCGTGACAATTAGAAGCCATCTTGAAATTCCAGTTTACGTGTTAATCAAATGGGAGTGATTTGTAGCACAAATAGTTCCCAAGATTGCCGCCAGGTTGACAGGTAAGCATACTAGCCTTTAAAACCAAATGATTACTAAATTCCCTTATGCAATAACTTCGTATTGTTTCTGTTTGTTCAATACCATGCTGCACAAGCTAAAACCATATCAAATAAGCCCGTAAAATACTTTATTGCATTAAAAAAGCATAAATTAAAACGCCAAATCGCCATCTTGAAATGGGCCGATTGACTCTTCAATTTGCTACGCTCGCGCCTGTGCGGAGGTATAGGAGACTGCTAATCTAGCCTACTATAGGGGTAATATATATATGCTCAAAAAGTCTAAAAAGCGTTTTCGTATTAAGTGTAGTGTAAAGTGTAGTCGTTTGGTTTGACTTCGTGTAGTATAAAGTGTAGAATTTCTACACGAGCTCCAGGAGGTCGTGTAGAGTGTAGGTGTACAAAATTTAGGCGCAACATTTGAAGGGAAACAGCTTAAAACATGATGAATGACACATTCTTTCATTGACAATCTGATATAACTCATAAAATCAATTAATATTAGATTATTACGCATTAGAAACTGATTCGGAGTCTTTTATTTATGTGGCACTATATTTTGTGATGAGGGCAAATGCTTAGGGTACTCTAACCTCAATTAGGATAAACACTATTGAAGTTTATATTCTAAATAGCTTTTCATCGTTCTGATAGTACACATATACTATCATTTTGACTCATTTAGTGCCTTCAACAGTACTGTTTGTTGTTTTATTATGTTTTAGTAGTTTGACAGTTCGATGTGAGCGAATCTAGTGCAGAGTGTAGATTAAAAAACGTTTGGTTATCCTGGGTAAAGTGTAGTGTAACTTGATTTCAATGCCTACACCTACACTACACAAGTCTACACTACACTAGGTAAACCAAACAAACCTATTGTGAACAAGTTATTTTTGCAGCAATATATTCCTTGTATTCTCTCCAAATAGTATGCAAAAGCAAAATATTCCCGAATATTTTCAGTCTCAAAATATTCCGTACCATACCAAATATGTATAGCAAAATATTATCTCACAAAGTTTTTATTTTTGGTATCATGAGGTCATGAAATGGCATTTCGGATATTTTTATTTATTATTATTATTATTATTATTATTATTTTTTTATTATTTTATTTCGGATATGCAGATATACAATTTCACACAGTTGCATCAAGCATACATCAAAACATGCACATATATAAATATCCGGTCTCTATTTATATGTAGCCTAAGTAAGTACCTACCTAAGTAAGTAAGTAAGTATACTGAGGATGAACTTCAATGTCTGACAGTTGCTCATATAGCGAAGCACTACCCCACCCCAGAATGGGTACTTGTATATACAGACGGGTCTGCTACCCCAGGGGAGGGAAAAGCAGGGGCTGGGGTACACTGCAATGCATTCCAGCAAGCATTGCCAGCAGAACGTAATGGAAGCAGTTATGACGGAGAAATCAAGGCAATCAAAGTAGCACTAACTAAAATAAAGGAACAGCAAATACCAAAAGCAGTCATTCTCACAGACTCCAAAGCAGCCATACAGGCCATTGTGAGTAAGGACATGAGAGACAGTGAGACGTTGGAGTGTAAAAGACTACTGGTCTGGCTGGTAAACAGGAAAAAAACAGGTGACCTTACAGTGGGTGCCAGCACACTGTAACATACAAGGGAACGAAGAAGCAGACAGACTCGCGAAAGAGGGGAGCAGGATGAAGCAGAACAAGAAGCCCCTATCCTTCAATGCCGTCAAATCTCATGTGAACACGGCAGTGGAAAACAACATCAAAAAGGTATGGGAGAAGGCAAGTAAAGGCAAACAGTGGCAAGGAGCAGTAAAAAAAAAAACGAAGTGGAGAAATCGGCAGACTGAGACGGCACAATTCAGATTGGAAACCGGTCATGACCTGCTAGCTACACACCTTCATAAACTAGGGATAACTGACTCAAGCACATGTACACTATGTGCTACAGAACAGCATACCAGGGAGCACCTACGTAGATGCCCGGTACTTCAAGAAATAAGAGACGCAATGTCAAAAGATATGGAGGAGGCAGAAAGAGAATCCTATCTCTACTGGGAAACACGGAAATGCATGATGGCCAAATAGGTCAATTGCTGGCATGAGAAGAAGAAGAAGAGTAAGTAAGTAAGTTTATTATTAAATCTTTTTGGTACATAACATAGAGATTCGTTGGTCCCCATGAGCTTAATGCTCGTTGGCTGGAGACTTTTAACTTAAATGTGTACTGTAATGTGCCTACACCAAAAGCCAAAATAACATTTCTTAAAATATCAGTAGGCCTGAATGCAAGATGAGTATGATGATCTTATAAAAAGCAGCCCAACTATTTTTCCCTACATACATATGTTATCAGCTGTTTACACTGGAGAAGGGTTGACAGGTAGGGAAAGCAAAGAGAACATAAAGCCCAGCCTGAAGGGCTGGGGGCAACAACACTTTTCACCTGCTGATGAAAACTGCAGCTAATTTAAAGTCGTTTGTTACCTTAATCCACGACGCGTTTCGTCCTTCTGGGACTTGGCGGTCGGATGGTGGCTACTAAAACTCAGCTAACTACTGCATACAAACAAAACTCACAACACATAACCAAACCTGTGGTAGGGCCACGCAAGAAGTAAATTCTGCATGCATGTTGTCATCATCAGCAAGGTTACTTCACACAGCATTCATACTGAGGCACACCGCCAGCACAACCAGTAAGGGGGCTTCCCTCCCAACTCTAGTGCTCAGGGGACATCAACTGTCATATGCATAGGTCCCAAAGTTTCATGGGAAATAGGAGAAAAGGAAGTGCTGTAGCCTGAACCAAATTAAACAAGGTATGACACGAAACAAGAAAAAAATTAGGAGTGGAAAACCTGCAAGAAAAAATAGTAAGAGAAAGGTTTTGGTGGTATGTAATAGATCCCAAGAATGAATTTGAACTTACATTGCGAGGGGGGGGGGGGGCGCCCAAGAGATAGATGGAGTCCGGTGACTAACTAGGTGTTTCATAATATTACATAACTTACCACTAATTTCTATCATTTTTAGCAGCACGGGCTTTCCTTTATGCAGGTCCATGCCGATAGTTTTCCACTGCAGAACATTGAGGCCTTCCTTGAGTTGGATCAGTTGTTGTTTCCACTGGCCTTCCCTTGTTGCAGGAGGCCAGCGGTATTCTTTGGAGTCGGCCAAAGATTGGCACTGATCGTTTTGTGCCTAGAACCAAGAAGTGATCTTCATTAGTACTGTCATGATTGAATTGACAGGAAGAGGTATGGGTAGAGGTGCATAAGAATAACATTTTAATTTGGAATATTTAGCATTGATATACTAAATTTTGAGCAGATTTAGCATTTTATTCGCGGTTAAAACCTAACCAGGTAGCAGCACGGTCGTATGCCAACATGGCCGTCCGAAGGCAGATAACAACACGGGCTGCATAGGGAGCAAGTGTGTTTTTCATGCTTTAAAGCATAATATTTCATTGTAAGCGTCAGTTCTAGAAGTATTTCCACTTTCCAGTAGTTGGGTACGATGGGGTAGGACAATCACTATATTTTGTAACCCTCAGCTGCAAAATAACTAGCAAAATAAGGAAATTATCTCGTAATTTGGAGACGTGAATTTTCAGTAATTTTAACTTGATGGCAATACCGCGAATTTCTTATGATTATTGGCCTTTACTTAGGCCTATATGATAATATGTAATATAATATTATATCACAAATTCTTTATTCCCCCCCCCCCCCCCCGCCCATGCACCCCGGAAGTAATTTTTGCGGGTTCCTCGCTAATAAATTATCAAATTCTCGATTTGTTATTAAATTTGTGTTTCGTCACGCCATTGAAACCTCAGAAAACATTGTCTCACATTTAAAAAGCCCCCCCCCCCCCCCCCCCCCAATGCGGCTAAAAATTTAAAGTAAGTTATGGATGGCACCGGCCTTCACTAAACTTTATATATAGGCCTACTGTTATTAATACGCATAGTTAACTAATATTACGCCTAGTTAAGTCCTAGAATTGTTTTGTTGTTGTTTTGGTTAAAATTATGAATGAGCCAATAAATAATTAAGTCTACGCATAATTATTTACTGTTCAAGGCAGCAGTTAGTACAAATCTCTTGGCATATAAGAATAAAAAATCAAGGTAGGATAGTTTACATTCAATGCGCTGCACAAATTTAAAAACTATAATTATGGACTTATATTACTAATAATAAATAATAATTACAAAAATTCCATATTATATCTATGCTAATTCAATTATACCATTAATGAGACTTGCATAATATATACTATAGTTCACAGTATCTTTGGGTTTAGAATGTTGAACTCAAAGACGGTATATAACTCTTTAGCCCATTTTGACCCTATACCGCCTACAGCACATCATTGTTGGATGAGCGTAGCGAGCGAAGCGAAGATTCCATTTCACTATACTGGAGAAAAAAATCCGGAATGTTTTTTTTTTCTTTTTTTCTGTATTATTGTGTGTTTGTCAGCACGATTCCGGCTAAACTGATACTCCAATTGCGATGAAATTTTATGGAGGCCTTCGAAATCTCTGAACTTAGAACCGCCACGTTTTTGAGCGCAATCGGAAAATTATTTCTCATTAAAATCGCAATTTTACGATTTTTTTCGATTTTTAAAAACTTTCTTCGACTTAACACCTACATGCTTTATCCGATTTTTATGATTTTTGCACAGAATCTTAAGTCCATCAATTAAGATATTCGTGTGAAATTTGAACGCAATCAAAAAATTATTTCTCATGAAAATCGAAATTTTACGTGTTTTTTCTTTTTTAAAACAATTCTTTGACTTATAACACCTACATGCTTTATCCTATTGCAATGATTTTTTCACAGAACCTCAATTTTATAAATTAATATATTCGTGTGAAATTTGAGCGCAATCGAATAATTATTTCTTATGAAAATCGCAATTTTACGATTTTCCTTTTTTTAAAATTATGATTAAAAAAATTAAAAACTTAAGTTCATTTTTTATTTAATTTAATTTAATTTTTAAAAAATGTTCAAATTAGTAATGATTTTTCCACAGAACAACAGAAAATCCGCATAACACATGGTAGCTCAATGCACCAATAACGCTCATCCAACAACGCGGCGGGACTTAAGCGTTTTCCTAGTAATAAATGAATTACCATTATGGTTTATCGTTTATCGGTTGGTGGTATCCATGAAACTGATAAAAGTTGTGAAAAATGTGTCTCAAGGTATAGGAATAGAACTCCCACCTAACCCACAGTATTGCACGGAATAATATACACATTCAGACTTTTTGTTGCATTACGCATCACAAAAATGTGTATTACAAATTTTATGACCTTTCTTGCTTGTTAAATAATAAACATGATCGAGTAAATTCATTCTGGAGTTGACCGTGACGCTACAATATTGCATTGGTTTAACATTGAATGCCGCCATGCAGCCGCACGGTATCTGCCTTGGAGCAGTTCTCCACTTGACCGCCAGATGTCAGCCACTTTGCTTTTAAACGCGAATAGCTTCTAATTTATTGTCCTAATTACAACTCTAAATGTAGGGTGTATTTTACACTTCAAGTGGATAGGTGCATTTAATTGCCACAAGACAGGTCTCTAATAATAATATGTTTAAACTATTCTCTCAATAGGCATGGGTAAATCATACTTGAAGTAAAATTAGTAGGGACGTGCGAACATTAGAAATTCGAACTTGAACTTTTTTTAAGTTCAAGTTCGGTTCAAGTTCTTAAAAAAAGTTTATTTTTATTTTTTTTACTAATTTGTGGTGGCGTGCGGTCACATATTATTTGACATGTTAAAAAATGGTTCACAGTTACAGGTAGGCCTACAATTGAAAAAAAAATGGATGGCGGAGGTGCCAGTCTAGACTTATCACTATTTTACCTATTATAACTGTTTGATGTCCCTTTAAGTTGGGTTCAAAATTGTTGTGAAGTTCGAAGTAAAACTTGTGGGTTTGCACAACCCTAAAGATGAGCATTTTGTGATGTTTGCAAAACATGTTCACCGCTTTAGCATCACAACTCACAATGATAATTTCACAAACCTCTAGGAATAGACTAAAATTACTAGTGTTAGAGGTAAGTGGAATATGTTGGGAGAATACAAAGGTTGCACAATGATCGACAATACTTATTGACGACGTTTATTGTCGAGCTGTCTACATGACATAGCCACCATGACGCTAAGCAAGCGCGCGAGAATACACAGCGCCTTCATGACACTAGGCGGCGCTGATGGCGGCGCTAGATTTAAACTGTGTTGTTTCACAACCATAATAGCACATCTCCCTTTTCAAGCAAGAACCTTATTGAATTAATTAACCTAAATGAATCAGTAGAACTAAGCAATGTACTAGTTTAAGTTATCTATCTAAAATTACCAAATGTTATACAAACAAATAAAACTAAGCCATATAATATTTAAACTATTGATCTATGAATATATTTTGCTTATTTTTTATTTAGCAATTTATTTATATTATATTTATTTATATATGAATATATTTTTGTTTTGCATATATGTTTGTACATGTGTCTATGTTTTTATTATACGTTACTGGTGGGGCTCTGCCCTGTTAACGATATATTGACAAATAAATAAATAAATAAATAAATAAATAAATAAATGACATTTAAATAACTACAAATGATTGTTCCAACTGATCTACTTTGAAGCTACAAGTCTAATCTCTTGGGCGGTCTGATTGGTCTGCCACTTCGTGTGGATGGCACCTCACTCAGTGACGTAGACGCCGATGGGCAAGTCTCCCGGACTTGTTTAGGAGATGGGCCTGGTGATGGCATCCTCGGTGATGGAACTCGAGGTAGGACTCGAAGAGGATCTCTCTCTGTAGGCAGTTGAGATATTGGCTCTTGGAATGGAGCAGGAATCACACTAGCTCGATTTCTGCGCAGTATTCCTGCTGGTGTTTTTACCTGCAGCGATCGAGGCTCTGGACCAAGGCTTATTACTTCTCCATACACCCGTTTGTCCTGGACCCAGACTTGTTCCCCGACCCGTGTCTTGGGAAGCTCCTTTGCACGATGTCTTAAATCGAAATACGTCTTCTGCCTCTCTTTAATCTGTTTTTCCCTCTTGCCTACTTCTTCTAAATTTGGCCATCGAGGTTGTAGATACTGTGATGAGGTGGGAAGTGTCGAACGTAAGTTTCGGCCCATGCAAAGTTGTGACGGGCTGTAACCACATTCTAACGGGGTATTTCGGTAGTTGAGAACTGCTAAATATGGATCTTCTGATTTCTTTACCATTCTTTTGATGACTTTGACTGCCGACTCGGCTAACCCATTACTCTGAGCAAAGGTTGGGCTGCTCTTCTCATGACGAAACCCGAATGTTTGTGCAAACTTTTGGAAGTCATGGCTGTTGAAGGGTGGACCACCGTCTGTTCTTATTGTCTTCGGAATTCCGTGTCGGGCAAATATAGACTTAAGTCTATCAATAACCAAGGAACTTGTAGTTCTATCCATTTTGACAAACTCTGGATATCTTGAAAAGTAATCTTCTACTACCAGATATGTTTTTCCCTGAATATCGGCAAAGTCTATGCCTACCTTTTCCCATGGTAAGTTAGGAAATGGAGTTGGCATGAGTGGTTCTGGAATATTCTTACGTAGCTCTATACATTTTTGGCAGCTTTGAACCATTGCTCGAACATCTTCATTAATGTTCGGCCAGTAGACCGTCTCACGAGCTTGACGTTGGGTTTTAGTCACACCCATGTGACCTTCATGCAATCGTGAAAGGATTTCGCGGTGCATTTCCTTAGGAACGACTATTCGTGGACCCATGAACAGTATTTCTTCATGAACTGCTAGATCGCCGTGCACATTCCAGTATGGTAGGCATGATTGGTCAACCTTCTTTCTTGCTGGCCACCCATGAAGAGTGTATGCTTTTAGTCTTGAAATAACATCATCCTTCCTTTGAGCATCTTTGATTTCTTCCATTCTTTGGTCGGTTGCTGGAGTACCGCTGACCACCTGTTGTACAAAGACTTCCACATCTTCTTGCAAGAGTACATCTTCTTCTGAACATGGCTCGGAGTGTAGGGCTCTAGACAGTGTGTCAGCAGTATAGAAACTTTTTCCTGGTACATGCTCTATCTTAAATGAGAACCTCATTAGTCGCATTTTAAATCTTTGCAGCCTTGCCGACAGCTCACTTATTGGTTTAGAACCAAAAATTGGCACCAGCGGCTTATGATCGGTGTGAATCATGAAGTCTCGCCCACTTCTCGCAGGCCCAGGTGATAGATAAGGCTTCCTTTTCAATCTGAGCATACCGACTTTCTGTCTCGCTCATTGCTCGAGACGCATAGGCCACGGGTTTCCATCGGCCTTCCGCGCTCTCTTGCTCTAATACCGCACCCAAGCCGTAAGAAGATGCATCAGCACAAATTCTTACTTGAGAGTTGGTGTCGTATAAGGCTAGGACTGGTGTTTCTGTTAGCATGCTTTTGATTTTGTTAAAAGCAGCTGTGTGGATCGGAGTCCACAGAAACTCGTTGTCCTTTTTCAGGAGCTCTCGTACTGGCTGGCTTACCTCGGCAAGACCTGGTACAAACTTTGCAACCTGGTTTACCATTCCAAAGAAGCGTCTTAGTTCGGTTATGTCGGCCGGATTACTTAAATCTTTTATGGCTTTGATTTTGTCCTCGTCTGCCCGAATTCCATCTTTTGAGATTTCGTGACCAAGGAATTTAACTCTTTTAACTGAGAACTCGCATTTTTTCTTGTTCAGCGTAAACCCAGCTATTTTTAGTTTACCGAGAACTATTGCCAGTCGAGCATCGTGCTCTTCTTGTGTTGAACCGAAGACTAATATATCGTCCATTTGGCAAATGACACCTTTGCATCCCTCGAGTACCTGCATCATTTTCCTGGAAAAGTATTCCGGAGCACTACTGATGCCAAAGGGCAATCGATTGAAGAAAAACCTACCGAAAGGCGTGATAAAGGTTGTCAACTTTGCCGATTCTTTTGAAAGAGGGATTTGCCAAAATCCTGTGTTGGCGTCTAACTTTGAGAAGATAACTGCTCCCTCTAACCGGCCCAAGGACTCCTCCACAGTTGGCAGTTGGTATTTTTCCCGCAACACACCTTTGTTTAATTGACTAAGGTCCACACAGATTCTTACACCACCTGCTTTCTTTGGTACAACCACCATTCCAGCACACCATGGAGTTGGTTCCTCTATTGGAGATATTACTCGGGCCGTCACCATTCTGTCCAGCTCCTCCTTCACCTGTTTACGTAACGGTATTGGAATTCTACGAGGCACTGACACGGAATATGGTTTGGCATCTTCCTTCATTGCAATGTGGTATTCACCATCAACCTTACCTAGGCCATCAAAGAGTTTAGGCTCACCGGTTTGACTTACGCCTGCACCGGAAATTTTGTTGATCCAAGACAGCATCTCCAAGGCTTGTATGGCAGGCCGTCCCAGTAGGGGTTCCTGTTGACTTTTCATTATGAAAATCTCCTGGACTGCCCTTTGATTTTCCCATGCCATAGTGGCACTTACCTTTTCCACGATTGGTAATGGTGTTTTTCCCGGGCCATATAGTTGTTTATCTGTACCTTCTAGTTTTACAGATGGCGTCAGTTTTTCCATTATATATTGTGGAATAACACTGACGTCGGCACCTGTGTCAATTTTAAACTTAACTTGCAATTCGTTGATCTTAACGATTGCGTACCATGCATTTTGAGAGCACACCGTGTTAATGTTTGAATTGACGCAGCTAGTCCTAAGTCTACCAGTTACTTCGCCTAAAAATTCTAATCCATTATTGTCAGAGCCTTCCTTTACCTCTGCAACGCCCTTGTTCCGACATGCTGCTGCCCAATGCCCCTTTTTGTTGCAACTTCTGCAAATAGCATTTCGAGCAGGACACTTATCCGCGGGATGTTTTTCCTTGCCACACCGAAAACATTTGTTTGTTGTTGAACTAGGCCCACGTGCTTCAGAATGACCAGCCGAGGAGTTAGGCCTATTCTGAGCATGCTTACCTTTGTTCTTATGCTTGTCTTTATTTACAGCGTCCACCTTGTTGTAGTTTTTATCTCGGTCTTTTGTAGTATCTTGTCGTACCACTCCTTGTTGTTTTTTAATGTTTTCACTAGCCCTTACCTTTGCAACCGCCTTCTCCAGTGTGAGGTCAGGGTCCAGTTGTAATATTTCAGACAACTTATTGTCTAATATACCGATGACCACCCGGTCTCTAATCAATTCGTCAGCAAGTTGCCCATATTGGCAATGCTTTGCCAGACGATGCAGGTCTGTGACAAATGTCTCAATGCTTTCACCTACCTGTTGTAGGCGTTTATTGAAACGCGCCCGTTCGTATATGACGTTTCTCCTAGCCACAAAGTGATTTTCGAATTGGTCAACGACCCCAGCATACGTGTTTTGCTCGTCCTCTGTGAGGCCTACCCTAGCTAGAATGTCCTCCGCCTCGTCCCCCATTGTGTAGATTAAGGCGTTGATTTGATCCTCCCTTACAGAAAAAAACTACTGGTGTTTTAGTAGTTTTCAGTAGTTGTC
Organism: Sweltsa coloradensis; assembly: GCA_024449915.1. Taxonomy (NCBI): domain Eukaryota; kingdom Metazoa; phylum Arthropoda; class Insecta; order Plecoptera; family Chloroperlidae; genus Sweltsa; species Sweltsa coloradensis. The sequence continues at coordinate 55,995 of JAMZAV010001089.1, forward strand.
AGTAGTAAAACTACTGACAACTACTCAATCCGTATAGTTTTACTACTGATGTCAGTAGTTAACTATTGAAGGTCCCAGTAGTTAACTACTGGGCTTGAGTAGTGAACTACTGAGTCCAAGTAGTTTACTACTGGAAGGCTAGTAGTTAACTTCTGAGCTTGAGTAGCTAACTACTGAAGTGCCAGTAGCTAACTTCTGAGTCCGAGTAGTTAACTACTGGCCAACTACTGAAGTGCCAGTAGTTAACTACTGAGTCCGAGTAGGTAACTACTGGCCTCAAGTAGTTCACTACTCAAGCTCATTTGATCATTGGAATTCATTGGAATTCATGCAGATATAATTGATTTTTTGCTAGGTTATCCTGAAACAAAAGTACGTTTTACAATTTCAATAATTGGTAGTGGTTAGAACGTTGATGAATAGATAAAAAGAATTTCTTTATTGCATTCTTAAAGAACTGGATGTTAAAATTTAAAATCAGAAGCTGGACAGGCCTAATATTTCAATTTTATGAATTTATGTATTTGTGATAATTTTGAGCGCAATTTAAAAATTATTCCTTGTGAAAATCGCAGTTTTACGCTTTTTTTATTCTTCGACTTAAAACACCTACATGCTTTATCCAATAATTATAATGTAGTGTAATGTGCGCCCCTGATCCTCATGTCGTCGTCGTAAAAATTAAAACCCAGCGTGACTCGTAGGCCATAGCAATGGGAAAACGAAATCAATATTAAAACCATCTGCATAACAGATGGCAGCTCAATACACCAATTACGCTCATCTAACAACGCGCCTGAAAAAGCGTTTGTAAAACTTACAAGTAATATAATAACTTACACGTTTGAATGGTGGCGCGTGTATTTATGTTGTAAAAATAGTGTCGATGCTGCTACCTAGCGGTGATCTGCGTCACTTCAACTAGTTAGTTCACAAAAGTGACCACAGATCGAAGACTTGGCACTGTCAATATTATGAATTTCGAATTTATGAATAAACTAATTAATCTTGATTGGTGAACTTGACACAAGGGTTAGGCCTAGGCTAGGCCTAAATCAAATTGGGGTTACCTGGGTGAATAACGTATTAATAGGCCGGACTTTGCATGATTTCGTCCTAGCTTCTAGTCCACCTCGCATTTCATACACCTTATAGCATGCTCGCGAGTGCATTCCACGACGCATATTTGTTATAGTATGTTATTGAACGTTTAGTTTAGCCGATTCAACTCCTGTTTTGCTGAAATAGCATCTTGTTGCTCACGAAATGCACTTCAATGGATTTTATAGGTTATGAGACGGCACGAAAGTAAACACGGGACACGGAGGATTTTAAGCAGAGAGTGGCTATACACTGTATCCATGTGGTTGCAAAATAATTGTCTTGTTTCCTCAGCTGTCGTAAAGCTTACAGACTTGAAAAACAAATGCGCAACAAACAGAGCAACTATTTTTATGTCTTTTTCATGCCCATTTAGTTTACTTTTACTGCAGTTTGACAAAACTATGTAATTTTGATAAAACATGGCAGCCGGTAGCACTGAATGGCCACTCTATGACGTTAACTCATCTACTAGCAACAAGGTTCGGATCCCGTTTGTGAATTGGCGTTTAGTGTTCACCCCTTAGACTGTTGTACTTTAGTATAATCTTTGGCTCGTGCAAGAATGGCTTTCTTTCTAGCAGGCATTTTCACGTCATTTTCAACATTAAACATTCGATTTGGGGCAGATCAAAGTGTTATATCGTCAATATAAGTGCGGCAAGTGATTTCTTGATGGTCTGGGCTCAGGTGAGTGCATTTTGATTTTCGCCAATCAAACTTTTATTAGTCGAAATCGACTTGTAAATCTTTCTTCAATATTCGCCATTTCCTGGGCGTTTCCAAGTCAAATAGTTTTTCATAAAAATGGAGGCGAAACCGAACGCGGTTAAAGTTGATTTCCGAGTATCAGGAGTTCATGTCATTTAGGAGGTAATTATACGTTTCTATCTTTGGATGAGACATGTAAACTAATCCCCATTTCCTACCTATTTCCTATACCCGCCAATCTCGGGCAGCACCGCAACTTCATACTAGTTCCTACAACCACCAGCCAGGCAGTATGGTAGTTTGCAGACGTCACCGACAGGTGGCAGAGCCGTGCTCATCTCAGACCATTTCTTGAAACAACAATTCAAATTTCAAAGGAGGTTCTAAACTGTTTTACTTAGTAATTATTATTCATCCACAGAATAAAAACGTTATTTTTTAAACACGTATTTATTTACTTTTCCTCATTGAATACGAGTAGGTAACAGAAGCAGTGAGAGTCCACTGGCAGAAATAGCATGTCGTTATGATGGGGGACTGTTATGCAGCCGGCCCTGGTTCGATCCCCGTCTGAACAAACTTTTTTACACTTTTTAACCTACATAATTATTATTATCGAGGGTGCCCAAACATATATAATGAGTCGAGTCATTTGGTTTTGTAGTGATTTTTTTCTACATATTTTTTGTACAAAAATGCACCTGTAATAATTTTCAATAAATCCAATAATCCCTCAATAATTATTTCCAATAATGTTTGCTCAATAGTTATTCCAATTTAATCATCGGGCAGAAAATCAATGATTGTTTTAAAAAGATTGAATGATTATTTTCCGTGTGGGGACCCCCTAATAGGCTAGGGCTAGGGCTAGGCCTATCTCTAGAGGCCCAGGTTTTAGACTGGAGGAATAAATCTGAATAATTGGGGTGTAGAGCCTGGCCCTGGAGCAATTCTAAAGCTTACTAGGCCCTAGCTAGCCCTTTGGGCCTATAATCTCCTGTTCAGGTTGAATACAGCCAAAATTCATTGTCAAGGTGGGGTGGAAGTGTTTTTTTACTGTTGTGTCTAGGCCTAGATCTAGCCTCAAGAAATTAAAGTTGAACCTACTAAGCCTAGGCCTATAACCTACCGTTCTAGTGACATTCGTGCCAAGCATTTGGTCAAGCTCAATAAGCATGCCAACCTACATGAACAAACAGTTACCGGTCGGTACTTTTATAGTTCGCCGTGTATATTCTTACAGCAGAACGCAAGAATAGTTAATAATTATTATTACGGCAGACCGTAAGAATTGTTATAAATTATGTTAAAAATTAGGCCTGCTATCTAACAATTGTTTGAGTACTAGTTTCACTACTAAAAACTTCTGTGTAGTTCACTACTGAAAACATCAGTGTAGTAACTACTTGTTTAACTTCCAAAAAACTGAAAACTTTTGTGTAGCTAACTACTGACCTTTTGTGTAGTTAACTACTGAAAACTTTTGTAAAGTTAACTACTAAAAACTTTTGTGTAATTAACTACTGAAAACTTTTGTGTAGTTTTCCAAAAAAACTACACAAAAGTTTTCAGTAGTTTTTTTAGTAGTTTTCAGTAGTATTTTTCTGTAAGGGCTCCTGACTCTGTGTATGCAGGCCTGAAGTTTTTCTAAATCTTTCAAACCGCCTAAGCCACCTAGGCCAATCCTCCGGACACTGGAAATCGAACGACTTAGGCGTTTCAACGTGATACGAGGCCCTAGGGCCAGTCTGGCCTAGGCCTAAACCTGCCCCTTCCCCGCCGTTTTCCGAGTCTGGCATGGCCCTAGCTTAAGTTTTACTACTTACAGTTGGTGTAGTTCTTTAGAAACCCACCTGGCACCATGGAATATGTTGGGAGAATACAAAGGTTGCACAATGATCGACAATACTTATTGACGACGTTTATTGTCGAGCTGTCTACATGACATAGCCACCATGACGCTAAGCAAGCGCGCGAGAATACACAGCGCCTTCATGACACTAGGCGGCGCTGATGGCGGCGCTAGATTTAAACTGTGTTGTTTCACAACCATAATAGCACAGTAAGTGGGTAATTATTACTGTAAAGAAAGGAGGAGAAAACACTCAAGAAAGAATCACACAGCAATCATCCACTAAAGATTTATCCTACCACGCAAGATGAAAGCATGAGGGCAGTTTTAAGGCTGTTCCACCCTTTTTCCAATTTTCCCAAATAATGTGCATAAATGTAAATGGAATTGAAACCTTGAAATAAATGAACGCAACAACACCTACCTAGCACAGATTTCAACATAGATGGTGGTGTTTCTGTGAGATTACCTAATGTTAAACTGTTTTTCTTGAAATAGTCAAAGAGGGAAAGGGGAACTGTAAACAATTGTATTTTCTGCAAATTGTTTAATTAACTGGTATAATTTACCAAATTTCCCCACCACAGAAAATTCACAGAAAATACAATGTTTAAAAATATCTCTTTGGCAAACTTTAGAATAACATTTAGGCCCTAATTAAATACATATTTATCTGACATAAACACAACCTACGAGCAGTTGCAGTTTAAAATTATTGTAAAGAGGCATAGGCCTACCTGCCAAGTGTGCTATCAGGAAAAAAATGATGTTCTAAAACTAGGTTTAAATTCCACTCAATATACTTTTACTCAGTTGCATATTTGAGGAAATTGAAAAAAAACAGGATGGAACAGCTAGCCGAAGTAGGAAAATAAGTATGTAGGGCTACTATCAAGTTACGTTACGCATGTCTCATATCTAAAAATGTTGATCCTTACAAACAATCTCACTTACATTGCATCAAAGTGTACTTTCGTCCTTGTCCACATTTTACCATAATAGCTCATCTAATCCATATCTAGGCCCACAATATTTCTACCATATTGTATGATAAACTCAAAGTCTAAGCCATTAATTGATGCAGTCTCTAACTCTGCTTACAAAAGTAGTATTCAAAAGTAAGCCCTTGATAATACGAAGTACAAGGTAAATTAAAATTTCTATAAAAAATTGATATTAACTAGGAAAACGCTTAAGTCCCGCCGCGTTGTTGGATGAGCGTAATTGGTGCATTGAGCTGCCATGTGTTATGCGGATTTTCTGTTGTTCTGTGAAAAAATCAGAACTTTGTTGAAGATTTTTTTAAATTAAATTAAATTAAATAAAAAATTAACTTAATTTTTTTTAATTAATCGTAATTTAAAAAAAGGAAAAAATCGTGATATTGAAATTTTCATAAGAAATAATTATTCGATTGCGCACAAATTTTACACGAATATATTAATTCATAAAATTAAGGTTCTGTGAAAAAATCATTATAATCGGATAAAGCATGTAGGTGTTATAAGCCGAAGAAATTTTAAAAAAATCGAAAAAAATCGTAAAATTGCGATTTTCATGAGAAATAATTTTTCGATTGCGCTCAAAAACGTGGCAGTTCTTAGTTCAGAGATTTCAAAGGCCTCCATAAAATTTCATCGCAATCGGAGTATCGGTTTAGCCGGAATCGTGTTAACAGACAGACAAAAATACAGAAAGAAAGAAAGAAAGAAAGAAAGAAAAAAAAAAAAAAAAAAAAAACACTCCGGATTTTTTTCTCCAGTGTAGTGAAATGGAATCTTCGCTTCGCTCGCTACGCTCGCTACGCTCATCCAATAATAGTAATTTATTTATACAAAACAAGTAATTGCCAGCCTTTTGGCATTCCTTTCAAATGCATAACTCAACCTATAGATGAAGTCTTTTGGAAGTCCCTTGGAATTTGCATTAAAGAGGGAATATTAGCAAGAAAATGTACTACCTGTGTAGCCCGAGCATTGCATGCGGGTACCCGAATTTCCAGGTATAGACATCCTTAAAAATAATATACCCCCTATAGAACAATCAAGCAAATAAAAATAAAATCTCAAGGATGATTTCATTAGTTGCATTAGAATTATTATTTATTTGATTGCATGGGAAATCTTGACAGGTGGAAAAGATTCTCTGATACTCACCTCTCATGAAAGACATGTTGACAATATTGTGCATACTAGGTAGTAGATATAACAGGCCTATAATTATATCTTTATGAACAACTCCTGAACAAAACACACATATTCTGGTCTCTCTGATTGATAAAGGCTGCAAGAGACCAAATATAATCACTGGTGTAGGTGCAAAATAATTTAACAACATGCAGTCAATGCAATTACGTTTGGGTTTAAACATATGGATTTAAATTTTTAACTTGTGATAGGACCTACTTACTTTATGTATTTTTGAATCATTGACACATATCCTGATCAATGATTATCTATAATTGGCCATTCTACTGAATATAGTTTATTTAGTACGGTACCATAACAAAACTTACCTCAAAATCAAAAATTGTTTCTTTGTCAGAATATTGATAAAAATATGTAAGGTTCCCAGGCTTCACTAGATGGACTCTATGAGTTAGTGTAGCAGCACAAGGGCCCCCCAAAGATGCCAAGAATTCACCCCGAGGCTGCCAACCAAACCTGCAATCAACATCTTACTGTTCTCTAAAAGAGCTTTAAAACTTCTCCAAGGAATCTGAAGAGCTCAATGGTTCATACTTAACGGAGGAAAAAATACGTAAAGACGACTTTTCTTAATTCAATGAGTTGTGTATGCACCGTAGCTGCGTGCAGTGGAACTATGTCAGCAAATCAGTCGAGACCGGCCGGCTGCCAGCCAGTCTTCACGTTTTACGTAATATTCTGTGCTGAACCGGCTCTCACCCCATTTGTTATTCTTTTATTTCATTCAATTGACTTTGCATGTTTTTTAACTATCGCGTGTTTGTAAGAAGTTCTATGGCACTGTCGCGTTTGTTTATTTTATTCTTATGCAATCGTTTCTCAATTATTATTATTATTATTATTTATTATTTATCATCAACAGGGTTGTACCGGAATGCCAGACCCTTTCAAGGCGTGTTTAGATAACAGCACACTGACAAAACTAGCACTCAGTCACGATCAGTAAGTCTCGAGTGAAACATATCTGTAAACCATTGGCAGGTTATTAATTTTTAAAATGGTGAATTGTTCATATTTCAGGTGTAATAATAGTGACAAAACAATACCGGTACCAAAAGTTTAATTTTATACATTTCCCAATCGAGACATATCACCCAAAAGATTTGCTATATGGAGGGAAAGAGCTCACATCATACCTGGCCCTGGCTCGTATGTTTGTTCTAAACATTTTCTACATAGTGATTTAAATCTTCTTCTTCTTTTCATATGCCCCCAATCGGGCTATTCAGCCATCATGTGTTGTCGTGTTATCCAATAGAGACAGGATTCCCTTTGTACATGCGTCATGCCATCTGGCATCGGGTCAAGTTTAGACTTAGTCCTTTCACAATTGAAAAGATGTTGTCGATTCTGTTCTTCCTTACCACACAAGCTGCATAGGCTTGAATCTGCCATTCCTACTTTGTGTAAATATAAATGTTGACCCAACAGGTCATGCCCTGTGTCAAGTCTGAACTGGGCAGATGAGACCTTTCTGTTCTTATACGGTATCTGGGTGGTTTAGTCCTTCTTGATACTATACTTTGCCATGGCTTGTCCTTTGCATCCTCCTCCCACTACCTCTGCACCGAATTCTTAGCAGCAGATGTTAGATGGGACTTAACTGCCCCAAGACAGTGCCTTCTCAGTTTGTGGCATTGTGCTATCTATCTTCTCATTACCATGCAGATTATAGTGTGCAGTACCCACTGCAGTATAATTTTTTTCCATCATTATTCAGTCTCAGAATGTGTAACTTACATTCCTTGACCTCGCTGTCCACCTCATCCTTGCTCGCAACTGCCTGTATTGCCGCCATTGAGGCAGAAAGTATCACAATTTTATTTTTTGGCTGACCTGCTACCAGCTTTGGTACCCCATCATAGTTACTGCCATTTCTTCCTGCATATAGTGCCTTCTCAAATTCTCTACATTATATTCCTGCTGCAGCAATGCCTTCTCCAGGTTTTGCCGATCCGTCTGTATACATGTGCAGGCACTCCCTTTCCGGATATCTGCCATGTATGTGTATTAGAGTTACTTGTCTCAGCTCTTCTTCATTGTAATCTTTCTTTCGGCCACATATCCCCTCCATTTCCAGTTCATGTTGAACGTCTAAAACAGCCACCCTGATGTTAGGTTTTGGCAGTTTCATTCTGCTTTCTACATTAACATCTCCCATGAGCTCATTTCTTAATTCACTGGCTGTAGTTATGAAAGTTTAATGTGTTTTTAGTCTCTCATATGGCTCTCTGCTCGAATATTGTTAATCCAGCCTGCACACACTGCAGCCACATGTTTGTTCTGGCCTGCAGTGGACTTCACTGCTCCTGTGGAGATTCTCATAGCTTGGTTTTGCACCGTGTCTAGCGTGATAGTTTTAAGAGGAAGTTGTGCTACAATGGATACCGGCCCACTGTGGCATATATGGTAGTAATGTGAAGGCCGACTACCTAGACAAACAAGGTAGCAAAAAGCAACAAGAAAATAAAAAACTGTCACATAAATCTCTAAAATCTCACCTGCATGCATCGACATACAAAGTGGTCCGTAGGGAATGGCAAGAGGAGGGGCAGAATAAACTGAGGGAACAGTACACTAAAATGAGGACGACTGGTAAACGCAATTGCTACAGTAGAAAAATAGAAACAGCTTAATTCCGGCTTGACGACACGACATACGACACGACTGGCTTGAAAAGCACCTCCATGGATTTGGAATTTTTTAATCTAGTGTCTGTCGGATATGTGGAGCTGGTGAACAGGATAGGATTTTTGAATGTACATACCTATATCAAGGTTGAACGGGACAAAATGCCAAATGGCATGGATCGGAGTAAACAGGAGTCCTATCTCTACTGGCTAACTAGGAAACACGATGACATGGATAATGTTTTTAATTGTGTGCATATGAAAAGAAGAAGAAGACAGAAAAGTATCTCATGTAATAAACACCAAATCCAATAATGTCAACCTAATAACTCCACACTCCACAAACTATAAAAAACAACATTTCTAATGTTCAGTAACAAAAATATCAAAAAGGAAGATAAACCTCAACATCTAACTATCAAAGACGTACAACACTCAGAAATAAAAAATGCTTCGGTAGCAGAATTTCTTGGTTTAAGAGGATGGGATAGACGTGAAATTAAAACCACGCGAAATTACAGTTTTTTCGTTATATCTCGAGAACGATGCAAAATATCTAAAAACTGATTCTAGACCGAATTGTGGTTTTGTAAGAACAATGTAATGCAAGAAAAAATATTGTTATGTGATGGCAATTAAATTTTTTAATGAAATTTAATTAATTAAATGCATATACAAACCGCACCAATTATTATATTTGAATATTTTTTCTTGCATTATATTATTCTAACCAAACCACAATTCGGTCAAGAATCAGTTTTTAGATATTTTGCATCGTTCTCAAGATATCACAAAAACACTGTAATTTTGCGTGGTTTTAATTTTGCGACTATCCCATCCTCTTAAAGATAGATGAAAATCTAATCTGGAATGAACAATGCAAAAAGCTACCAATAAAATTGAACTCGATTATCTATGCTCTAAGAATTGTCAAATCAATCTCAAACGCAAAAGTACCGGTAGCTAAAATATCATATTCAGCAAATTTTGAATCACTTCTTAGGAATGGAATTGAATTCTGGGGTGGCTCATCACATGCGGTAACCAAGCGATAACCAACCAAAGATCGATATTTGTAATAGGAAATATAGCAATCAGTGGTATGGACAGTGCGAACACCCGCGAATTAACACCAGAATCAACAAGGCCGATTCAGAACAACTCTAAATTTATTATGTGCTTCGTTGCTAGGACGGCTCCAAAAAAGTCACCGTTTACAACAAAAAAAAAAACATAAGTCCAAATCAGAAGTTAAAAAAGTTCTGACTTTGGCAGGAATCGAACCCTGGACCTTCTGCATTGGAAGCAGATACGCTAACAACAAGACCAACGAGCCACACAAAGACCAATGAGCCACACATTCTTTCCCATTATCGGTCAGAACCTCTGTAGTAAGCAGCCGTTTCCAAATTAATCTAACAAAATGGTTGACTAGCTGTCCTCAACAATATATACGCGTTTCCAGACAAAGGAAGTTGTGCTTGCTACCTTATGGTGAATACTGCAACTGAGTTAGCAGTGATAGGCAGATAAGTGTGCTATGTGCTTAAATACAGTATGTCATGCCGTGTTTGTCACTCATAAATATGTTCAAGTGTCGTTGCTCTCCTAATATTTTGTTAATAGATGATTATCAAAAGCAAGGGTGCACCAAAAGTATAAAATCACTCCTCAAAATTGTGAGATAAGTAGCCTAAATATTGTTGTTTAATCGGGTGAAAATAGGATCTCACTTCACGTGTTCCCAAACGTGTCATAGTTCACTCATTAATAATATTGTTCGTTGCTTAAATTTATCTAACTAAGTAGCCAAGTGATGAGTAAATTATTATTTATAGGCCTTTATAATTAATTACATTGTCTATAATTTTGCTTTGACTGAATTTTGTAATACATAATGTACTATTCGTGACGGTGAATGGTAATTAATAATTATTGATGTGGATGAACAATCAAAGATAGGTATCCTTGCATCATGCGGGATTTGAGACCATGTCCACCATAATAATATTACTATTTAGTTACTATTTAGGCCTGCGCCCCATGCTCCCATAAAAGACACCGATGATGGCATTTATATCCATATTAAATATGCTCTAATTATAATACGTATCATAATATTCGAGAATCATTAGTATAAATATACCAAATATAGGCTTACAGGGTATGATAAATATAAAATCAAATTCAAACCGTCGAGAATGTTCACAACTCATGAAGTAGCAAAACTCCCCATAGCACAGCCCATAGTAGGCTACAGCTTTTGTCACTTTGAATATTGTGATATACTTGTTTAGTTGTTTAAAATTATTATGACAATTTAATTATGTAAATAAAGTAATCATAATAACAATACAAAACAAAAATAATATAATAAATGAGGTCTAAATAAAATATTGTTTACCGCCATTGTTCATTATACATAATATAATAATTAAAATGTGGTTTATATTATAAAATAAAAATAAAAATAATATGCCTACAAGATGTCCAAGCTGTCTACAGAATAATGTGTCATGCTATTATTTACATACAAAACAATAAAAGTCTATCAACAATTAAATAATGTATACTTAGTAGTAAAACCTCCATTATCCGATCACCCGTATTATCCGAGCTCCATAAAAAAAATAAAAAAATAAAAAATAAAATAAAAATAAATAAATAGAAAATAAAAATAAATTCAGACGCCTTGCCGCGCATTTTTTAAGTGTACTCTCAATCTCATACAATTGTAGGCCTAGCGGTGGGCGCGAAACGTACTTCCGATTGTCCGCCCGCCCAGCGAGTATTGCCCATGCCTACAAGTGAGTGCAAGAGAGATAGATCGGCGCAAGGTCTACTACATCTCCGCCACCTGGCGGAGGCTTGTCTAACCTGCTCGTCTGGCCACTAGGTTAGTTAAGACGATCCTCCGCTAGGCGGAGATCTAGTGGACCTTGGATCGGCGATATATCTCGACTCTCGAGCAGTGTGCATCGCCGGTAACGAGCCTTCCCGAATGAGGCCGATCGTGGTTGGGCCCCGTCAGCTGCACCGGGTGCACTCCATGCGATGCAACGTCGCTTCTACTCTCCGTCCGTAACATTCGCATGGTGCTGTGCACTTTGCACCAGTGATTTTACAGGGGTGCGCACTGAAGGTCGTTGTGGAACAAGGTGGAAGAAGAATTGCGATGCGATCATGTTTCAACCGATTCACGAAATTCGTAATCACGACGCATTGAATTGTCTTCTTCTTCTTCTTTTCATATGCCAACAATTGACATTATTCATGTCATCATGTGTTTTCTAGTTAACCAGTAGAGATAGGACTCCTGTTCGCTCCGATCCATGCCATTTGGCATTTTGTCGCGTTCAAGCTTTATATATGTACATTGAAAAAGATGTTTCCTGTCTTGTTCCCCAGCTCCACACATCCGACAGACACTTAGATTAAAAAATTCCAAATCTATGGAGGTGCTTTCCGAGTAGGTCGTGTCCTGTTTGAAGCCGGAATTGAGCTGTCTCTATTTTTCTACTGTAGCACTTACGTTTACCAGTCGGCCTCATTCTAGTGTAATCTTCCCACAGTTTATTCTGCCCCCTCTCTTGCCATTCCTTACGGACTGCTTTGTCTGTCGACGCATGCAGGTGAGATTTGAGAGATTTATGTGACAGTTTTTTACTTTCTTGTTGCTTTTTGCTACCTTGTTTGGCTAGGTAGTCGGCCTTCTCATTACCATACATGCCACAGTGGGCCGGTATCCATTGTAGCACAATTTTGTTCCCATCATTCATGAGTCGTAGAATCTGTAGTTTATATTGTCTAATTTCGGGTTCTGTTTCCTCCCTATTTGCAATGGCTGCAATGGCAGTCTTGGAGTCGGATAGGATCACAATTTTCCGGTTTTCAGATTTTGATAGTTTCAATAGTGCTTCAACTATTGCTCGGATTTCTCCATCATAATTGCTTCCATTAGCACCAGCTGGGTAGGAAGCCTCAAATTCTCGGCTGTATATCCCTGCGCCCGCATTTCCTTCCCCTGGGGATGCTGATCCATCTGTATACAGATATAGCCATTCATTTTCTGGGTATTTCTGGCAAATGTATGCCAATGTCAATTTCTTTAGTTGAACCAATAAGTGGTTGTTTTTCTTACCGTCGATGTCAGGTATTGTCAATGCATGTGGGATTTCTAACAATGCAACTGTAACGACATGGACATATCGTCACTTTAAAACCTGTTCAAAAGCGGCGCGAAAACTCGCCGCACCACGAACTATGCATTTAGTTGGCGGTGATGGCCATGTGGTTAATGTCGTGTCGCGCTCGGTTCAAGTGCTCGAGCTTCACACCACCAAACTCCACTGTGTTTGGACAAACGCAAAGTGTGTGTGAGTCTAGTGTTCTTGTCATTTGTTTTATTAAAATTGTAATACCAGCTAGAAGCTACACTTGCCAGGTAAGAGCACTATGCTTGTCTCGTTAATGTGTAGTATTCTCATAGTTGTCACTTGTCATTGTCACTTGCGCATATTTTAATTGTGTTGCATTGTTTCAATTGTCAAGTAGCCTCCAATACAAAGGCAAATTTAATTTTAATCTCGGTCTCAAAACCAAGTGTGCAACGCAGACATAAAAACAATGCTCTTTCGAATAAAATACAAATAATGTCACAGTAACTATAAATTGCATGCAAAGAGGTCTGCCGCCCGTAATTGCATAAATGATAGGTGGTAAATGCGAGGACAATAGGGGCTGTCTGAGGATCATATACCACACCAAAGTAATTAAGGCCTAGGGTTAGTGAGTAAATTTATAGATATTATTTTTAGTAATGCAAAAGTGTTCCGTAGCGCGGTGTAATGTCATATCGCTACCTTATGCGTACGGACACTTGCGCATTTCATTGTCTTGTTTTGTAAACCCTGTTGGGTATTTTTTGCATGTAACATTGGCAATAACCCGTGGAGACTTTGGTGCGCCCAAGTTGTCACTCCTGTTGCAGACTAGCTACCAGCGCACTTGCGCTGCCTAGCGGAAGAACTGTAACTAAACTAAAACTAGCAGACGACTGCGCCTGCGCACAGGGCTGCACTACCCCCACCCTTAGAGTCGACCCAATATTACCCGGTGTAAGATGGCTGGATCTCCAGTTCGGCGGAGAAGTCCGCAGCGCGAGGTTGCTCTGTTCCTGTTCTCAAGGAATCTCCCGAGCCAGTAGATTCAGGGTAAAATATGGGCTTCTCCGCGGGCTCCGGGCCTTGGCTGCCGCGGCCTGCATCCTAACCCGTTGACTGGTTCGCGGCATTGCCCGTATGCAAATCAGAGGGCCGACATTAGGGAACTTTGCCTCTCGCGTGGAGTTTTAAGACTCAGAATAATTCGTTTACTGCCTGTATTTAGCTATGAATTGCTGTTCCGAAAAATCGACTGTCTTTATTTTCAAACGAATTTATTTTTCGTTCCTCAGGACTTAAAGCATTTTTCTATCAAAGCAACTTTTTCCCGAAAAAACGCCAAGTCCAAAGTCTTTTAAATTGATCTTGTACACTCTAAAAAGACTTGTAATATTTCCGTGTTATTGCCAACTTGTAATGTGTTCGTCTACGGAGGAAGGACAAACTATTTTTTTTTTAAAAGTAATTCTCATGTGTTTTGGGCCAAGTCCCAATCTAGTTTTATTTTTGCTAAGTTTTTATTTTACTTTAAATATCATAAGTGCCAATGTAAAAGCCCAACGGCGTGTGGGCAGAAAATGTTCAAACACTTGTATTTTTTCGAAGCTTTGTGAGAAAATAATATAATCAATTTCTCAGAAGAATGTTGTTGGTTTTCCTACATATTTCCGTTCTCCTGTTCGATGGTAAGGTATAAAACACACGCACTAGAATGATAGAATTTTTGCACACACACATACACGCAATCACACACTACACACATCTCACACACACACACTACACACAGGGTGGTAGTGCTCTGGCCAACCATGCGGACTGCTGCAGGGCTTAACAGCCTGGCCAACCGCATGGGCTGCTGCAGGGGTGCTATTGCCCGAAACCTGATAGGCACACAGGGCGACACTCTGGCCAACCATATGGGCTGCTGCAGGGCTTAACCGCCTAGCCAACCATACGGGCTGCTGCAGGAGTGTGCTCCAAACAATGGGGGGTAGTGCTCTGGCCAACTATGCGGGCTGCTGCAGGGCTTAACAGCCTGGCCAACCATATGGACTGCTGCAGGAGTGCGGCTCGAAACATAAGGGCAAATGGGCACATTCTTTAAACACACACACACAGACACATTACACACCATGCTAAGCCGAAAAGGGAACAAGATTCTTGTAGGTGGTCTCCTCCCGATGATCCTCGCTGTAAGATATCTCACCTAGACACGTGCCAGGGGGTCAAGGGACAAGTCAAGGTCTTGTCTATTGTTAATTGCCTCATTCCCAATTAAATGCTCATTCATTTGTCGTGCCTTCGTTATGAATGTTACATGGGTTTTATGTTTTTCACATGGTTCTTTATCCCAGTAGTTCTGATCCAGTCTTACCAGTTTTTCATATAGGATCCCTGCAGCTTCATTTTGTCTGGCCTCTAGGGGTGGAATATTGGCCTTTGCTTTCATAGCTACCTACTATAGGTGTGGTTTTAACACCTCCAGTAACTATTCTGAGTGCAGAATTTTGGACCCTATTTAGAGATTGTAGTGCATTTTTAGGGGCTTTTGTTATGATTGCATTACCATATTCAAGCAGTGGTCTCACATAGGTTTTATATGTGGTAGATAATGTGTTCTCTGTTGCCCCCCAGGTAACACCTGCAACTCTTTTTAACAGGTTTAATCGCTTCCTTCCTGCTGCTTGCATTTTTTCAATATGCTTGGTCATTGTCATTTTTTGATCCATAGTTACACCTAGGTATACTGGGTTATCTTCTTTCTGTAACGGGTTTGTTCTGTACTTGAGTAAAAATGTTGGTACACTTCGTCCTGTAGTGTGGTAGTCGTACACGGCCTTCTTTTCGTTAACTATCATTGCATTCTTTTCTGTCCATTCTTCCAGAGCTTTAAGGGCTTTATTCATTTCAATTTCCATCTTATCTTTATCTCTACCACTGTACCACAGCACCACATCATCTGCAAACAGCTTTACTTTGACCTCACTTCTCTTTTCAATATAGTCAGCTAGGTCATTTATGAAGATCAAGAAAAGGGTAGGACTCATGACTGCTCCCTGGGGAACTCCTGCCTTGGTTTTTCTGTATTTTGATCTTTTGTTTCCATATCTCACTCTCATATACCTCTAGCTCAGGAAATTTTTAGTCCATCTGTATAATATGTTGCTTGGGATGTTCATATCCGACATTTTTGTAAGTAAGATCTTTCTGTTCACAACATCAAATGCAGTTTGGAAATCAACATACACCACAAGTGTTGTTAGTTGTTTATTGAAGCCTTCCTTCACCTCCTGCTGTAGGTATGCCACTTGGTCGAGAGTGCTTCTATCTTTCCTGAAGCCTGCCTGGTGTTCTGTTATGAGGTTATTTGTCTCCAGGTAGATTTTTAATCTTTGGTTTACCATGCGTTCCATGAGCTTTGACATCATACTTGTGAGAGATATAGGCCTATAGCTCTCTACTTTATGTTACTGCTACTACTGTTATTCCTGGGCTTATCTTATTTCTTTCCCAGACTTATCTTGCGACGAGAGCTTCAGCGTGGGCGATAGTAGTGAGAGGTTTTCCCACATGAGAAGAAAGAGAGCTATGTTTGCATTCTAGGCCTAAAGGCCTACTGCGTCAAGTTTAGGCCTAGACATGTGTTTTTATTATGACATGTAGGCCTAGTTGTGTAGGCCTACGTGTGTTTGTGAGCTTGATTAACAATTAAGCTATTAAATCATTTGGTATACCCTGTATGAAGTGTTTCGTGGGTATTCTATGTTCCTTTATCCATTGCATGTGTCATATATCATTTTACCATATCAGGCTATGCTACGAGAGCAAATAAACAAAAAACCGCGGTCATCCCCGAGTTTTTCGATAATTCCAGCTGCCCCCGGTCTCATCCAGCTCGGATAATAGAGTTCTTACTGGTATAGGCCTTCTCCGAGTGCGTTCACATTGTAAAACAAAGTAGAAAAAGTGCAAGCTGCTAAAATTTGCTAGAGGTTATTTTGATTTTTGAATATCAAGTAAATTATTGAAATATTTGTTATTGAGCAACATATTCTTGACAAAATATTATCGATCATCATCATACAACATTATTCGGTACACTGTTTTCTGTATTAATTTTATTAGTTCAACAGTGTGTTTTTTTTTGAGCTAATAGTATCACATAATCTGTAGAGTTTGTTGTAATTTAACATGCCATTAAATTCCTGATTTTAATAAAGCCGACCCCCAAAACTCACGAATTTTACAGATAAAATACGCGGACAATATGACATAATCAACCATGTTTTTGCAAATGATCAGAAATGTAACAAAAATCAAGTTGAACCCAACTGTATATAGGCCTACAGCGCCTGCCATAAGCGCTCGATCGGGCCGACATGTTGCATTTTAGTGCTGCCATCTATCTTTGCTTGGAAACGCGTATAGAAGGTATCATTAATAACTTGATAAATAAAATAAATAAATAAATAAAATAAATTGTATTTAGAGTCTACCCACTCAGTTATATAACTGATTTTCAGTGGGGGACTTTAAATCAAAGCGACCAAGCCAACCCTGTAGGCCCCGACGCAATCGACAAGTGAGCGATAACCAACCAAAGATCAATATTTTTAATAGAAAATATAGCAATCAGTGGTATGGACAGTGCGAACACCCGCGGATCCACGCCAGAATCGACAAGGCCGATTCAGAACAACTCTGAATTTATTATGTGCTTCGTTGCTAGGACGGCTCCAAAGTCACCGTTTACAAACTCCTAAGACACGAACTGATGGACTTAAGTCCAAATCAGAAGTTAAAAAACTTCTGACTTTAGTGGGAATCGAACCCTGGATCTTCTGCATTGGAAGCAGGTACGCTAACAACAAGACCAACGAGCCACACAACAAGACCAACGAGCCACACACAAGACCAACGAGCCACATATCTAAACAAGTATCATAATGCTACACCATCATCTCAATGTATCATACACATTGTAATATTGTGTTATCCTACAGCGTAGCCTACAATTATTTATTATATAATTGTGTCTATTACTATAACTAGGCCTAGAAATCTCTTAATTGAAAACAGTTCAAGCCATAACTAGTATTTTTAAAGGGCTGAAAGTGTACACTCAATTAGTTTATTATAATTGTGTTTAATACTAGGCCTAGAAGTAGTAAGATTATTTTTTTTATTTTTATTATTTTCATTTTTTCATTCATTTAATTAGCCTTCATTCTATATGTCGACGATCTTCAGGATTGCCTCAACAAAGGTACCCTGACCCACGCCGATGACTCGAGCCACCTTCTAACTCTCCCTAAAGATTGTGCCCCTACCTTCCCAGCACTGGTGAACGAACAAGCCTCCCTGATATCCTCCTACTGCCACACTAATATATTAACTCTTTCACTTCCTAAGACCACCTACGTCTACTTCCACACCCCCCAAAATGCTCCAATATCTAGTCCCTTAGTCCGTATTGATGATAAAAGCATTGTTCGCACCAACTCTGCTAAGGTGTTAGGCCTGATTATCACAGAAACATTAGCCTGGTCCATTCACATTGAACAGGTCACCTCCAAAATTAATAGTGGTTGCTTTATGCTTAGGAAACTGAAACAGATAGTTCACCCTCACGTTCTCAAATTAGTATACTTTGCTCATATTCACTCACATCTAACATACGGCATACTATTTTGGGGTGCATCTCCTCAAGCAATCAGACTGTTCACCCTACCAGAAAAGGGCTGTCCGCATAATTGCTGGTGTATCCAGAAGGCATTCCTGCCGAGAGCTCTTCAAAGATCTGGGAATAGCTACTCTTGCAGGTTCCCTGATTCAAGCGGCATCTATTTTTGTCCGGCTTAATCCCAATCTTTTCCCCTTAAACACATCAGTTCACTCTCATTTTACAAGGTCAAATCTCCAAATTTGTATCCCCACCCATAATCTGTCTTTATTCTCTAAAAGCCCGAAGTATTTGGCCCTAACCATCTTCAGCAAGCTTCCCAACAACATTAAAACGTCCCCCTCCATGGCTTCCTTTAAAGCTAATTTGAAATCCTTTGTCACTTCCAAGAGCTTCTACTCCCTCCAAGAATACCTCTCTCCCTAATCTGCTAACACTTTTATAATAATCTGTTTATTCTTTATGCATGCTTTTATAATACCATGTGTTGCATTGCATACACATACACCTTGTAAGCTTTCTTATACACATTGTATGCTCTTACCATGTTGTATATATATATATATATATTTTATTTTATTTCACTGGTAGGCGTAGGCCCATCCACATCCCACATGTAAATACCACTCATAATTCAACTTATTATAATATCTATATAGTACATTTACTATGACAGCTAGCCTGATGGCTTAACCTCTTATCTTTGCACCGGTACTATCAGTTGTTCCTAACCCACTAGTATGTAAATATTTCATCACATAGGGCCTATTTACTATATTCTATTTACTTGTATATTATACCTTCCTTCAATCTGATTGGAAGCTTATTTTTATCATCCCTTTCAAGAAGCTGTTTCTTACATGTCTACTCTTTGTCTGTGTGTGCTGGTACACAATTGTTATCAATCTTGTGCCAGGCCTTCCTAGTTTATTTTATTTTAAGTGTAGCCTACAATGTACATATTTTTTTTTCCTTTGCCGAAAGCTTGATTTTTCAATCGTTTTTCTTCCTGGCTACCCAGTAAATATGTGCTTCCTTCTCTGGCCCGCTCAGGTTATTTGGCAGGGCGTCAATGTAAGATTTAAGTGCGGCGCAGCTGAAGAGGTGCGCTCGGTCCTGAAAACCCGATGTACATAGTTTGCAAGTTGCTGGTTCCTTTGTGATTTGAAATCGACTGAGGTGGTGCTGCAGGACATCATGTCCTGTGGCCAGCCGGAACTGCGCTGTTGCCACCTTTCTTGTCCAGGATTTGTCTGGCCCTTTGAGGACCTCGTCCCGCCATGGTTTGTAATACATCTTGGCCTCTTGAAGTCTTCCATAGGATGTCTTGAGGCCCTCCTTGGCAAGGTTTTTGGCAAAGTTGTAGGAGATACTCGCCGTGTCAGGGGCAGACTTCTTTGAGCCCAACTTGGCTAGCGCGTCAGCCTTCTCGTTGCCCAGGATGTTGCAGTGGCTGGGCACCCATTGAATTTTAAGCACTTTTCCATGCATCACATTTTTTATTAAACTCTTTTTAAGAGACAGGGAGGTTTCTTTACATTTTCCCATCTGACAGATCTTCTTGATGGCAGCCTTGTTGTCAGAGATAATGACAAATTTTGTCTTTTTGAGTGGAAAGGTTGGTGTTTCTGCGATTTTCTCTGCTGCTCTGGAGATGGCATTTATTTCTGCATCAAAAATGCTAAAGCCTGGTGCCATCGGGTGCGCCTCTTCAAAGAAGATGCAATGGAAGCCAAAGCCAGTATTCCTCCCCGAGCTGTTTCGGGAGCCGTCCGTAAAAACATGCACCCATTCGGATATTGGGTAGTGCTTCTTCAGATGCGCTTCGATGAGCACTTTCAGCTCGGACTGGCTTTTTTCCTCCTTCTTGCCCATACCTTCCACTTGAAGATTGAAGTCAATTTTGATAGTCGAGTTTGGAAGGCTATTGACATTTAGGCTGGCAAGCTTTTGTCGAGGATAGTGTAGCAGGTCCGGACAGTGCTCCGTCGCTTTTGTCGAGGATGGTGTAGCAGGTCCGGACAGTGCTCCGTTTTTAGGAGTGTTGTCTTTTGGGCAAAATTTGTGTGTCCTGCTGCGCTCGCCGTTGGAAAGGCTAGCCAAGATGTGTCAATTCTCGCCAGTTTTTCATGCAGTATGATGGCTTTCTGCTCTAGTCTCTGTATTAGGGGCTCTACTTTACAGTAGGCTTCCATTGCCGCCACCGGTGTTGTCTTTACTGCACCGCTGGCTAGTCGAAGGGCCTGATTCTGGATTTTGCCGAGTATATCAAGGTTATGCTGCGCCGAGGTGACAAAAACTTCTGCTCCGTACTCAAGGACCGGACGCACATAGGTCTTGTAGGTGAGAACCAGTGTGTCAATCCTGGCTCCCCAGGACACTCCGGCCGCACGTTGCATCAGACGCAGCCTCTTTTTAGCCTTCTCAGCAGTTTTCTCGAAATGGGCCTTGCCGGTGAGCTTCTTGTCGAGGATGGTTTCGAGGTAGGTGACGTGCTCCTCTTTTTTGAGCTGCTGTCCCCCGATGTACAGCTCGAGGGTGGGGTCTTCGTGTTTTTTAAAGTGGAGACAGTGTAACACGATTTGTTAGGGTTCACCATGAAGCGACGGGATGCAAGCCAGCCAACCAACATACTTAATGCGGTGGAGAGCATTATCTGCAGGCCGCCGAGGTTCTTGCCTGTGACATAGACAAAGAAGTCGTCAGCGTAGACCTTGACATAGATTCCGGGCAAGATCTTGACCAGCTTAATTCCTCCGTTGACTGCAATTTTGAATATAGTTAGGGCGGTGATGGTGCCTTGTGCCACACCGGCAGAGATGTATCTTGTGCCGCTTTTCACACCCTTGTAGGCGACTTTTATTCTTCTGTGATTGATGAAGTCATGCAGCCACTTGATGAGGTTGTTTGGTATTTTGCTCTTCTGCATCTCTTTTATGGCGTGGGTTCGATCAGTGACGTCGAAAGCTGCAGACAAATCAATGGACACAGCCACTGTGGTCTCCTGTCTGTTGAAGCCTTCCTTGGCATGTTGAGTGATGTATGCCACCTGGTCCACTGTCGATCTGTTTTTCCTGTAGCCAGCCTGATCTATGCTGATAATGTTGTTTTCTTCCAGGTAAGTTTCCAGTCGGTGGTTTACCATACGCTCTGCTGTTTTTGCAAGTGCACTCGTGAGGGCAATTAGGCGATAAATGCTCGTTTGATTCGCGTCCTTGTCCTTTTTCAGGATGGGTGTGATGACTCCCATCTTCCAGCTCTGAGGCACTTGGTCTACCCAAGATTTGTTTACAAGGTAAAGAAACTGTTCCCTGAAGAATGGACCAGAGTGCTGAAGAAGTTTGGCGTGTATTCCTTCCTCTCCAGGAGTCTTGTTCTTGTCCAGCATATGGATTGCTAGGTGCAACTCCTCGTCGCTGAAAAGTCTATTGTGGGGGTCGTCCAACTCTTTGTATCTGGGCTTCTCTACCAGAAACTTCTTTTTTCCAGCAGGGGTGCTGATAGAGTGAAAATGTCGGCAGAAAAACTCAGCCTTTTGCTTGATCGAGGTCGCTTCTTTGTTGTTCAGCAGGAGTGGAGCATTCCGGTCGTCCGTCTGTGACCACTTTCCACAGAGTTGCGAGAAGAAGTGGTGGGCTTTAATCGCATCCTCTCTGTAGTCAAGGCTCTGTAGGTATTCTGTGTATTCTTTGTGCTTGGCCTCCTCAATCGCTGCTGTGAGCTGCTTTTGTGCCTCGTTGAGCTTTTCTCTTGTTTCGTCTGATTGTTGTGTTTCGGCGTCTTTTCGGCATGCGTCTCTTGTTTGTCGCAGTGCCTCCAGGTCATCATTCCAAAAGACCTTGAAGTCTTTCACCGCGCCTCTTGGGATGTTTTTCTTAGCTGCCTCTAGAAGGTTTTTTACCAGTAGTTTTGAGTCTTTGTTGGTGTTGCCAGTTATTTGGGTTTGCTCTGATAGCAGTTCCAGGTCGTTCTCGAAGTTGACCCAATTAGCCTTCTTGAAGTTCCATTTGAAGAGGGGCGGTGGTCTCTGGTGCGTCTGGTTGATTGGGGATAGCTTAAGAATCTTGTGACCGAGTCCGGAGGGGCAGTCAAGATTTTCCTGTGCGTACTGGTCTACAAGATTCTGATGCAGGAAGGCCAGGTCCGGACGCGACTTTGTTCCATTAGTGGTCAGGTTGGTCCACGGGTCATCCTCAGGGTCAAGCAACAAGAGCGAGTTGGCGGCCGTGAACTCCTCGACCAGTTGTCCGACTTTAGTTGTACTGGCGTAGTTCCAATCTTTGTTTGGCGCATTGAAGTCCCCAAGGATGATTGTGTTATGGGTAATGAGCAGGGTCTCGAGCGCCTCAGGTATATTATTGGGCGGATTGTAGATCATGTAGGTCGTGGTCTTCCTGCCTTCCATCCAAACCTCGATGCAAGCAATCTCGATCAGGTCTGTCTGCTCCCCCATCGTGTGGATCACCTTGAAATTGGACACAAGGCTGCTTTTTACGCCAATGATCAGGCCGCAGGCAATTTTCTTTTTGGGGCGTTTCGCTTCCAGAACGTGGAGCGTGTAGCCGGATGCCTGCAGGTCTTTAAGGCCTTTGTGTCCTGTCTGGGCATGTTGTCCTGCCTCTGAAATACAGTAGATGTCAGTCTTTTCTTTGTCGATTGATAAGAGGAACTCAGCAAATTTTGTCTTGGATATGCCTCCAGCATTCCAGTAAAGAATTTTGGGGCGGCTGCTGGGCGCAGGGGTGCATCTCGAAGAGGGGGGTTTGCCTGCCTGGCCTGCAGCGGCCGCATCTCGTTTGCCTCTATGGGCGTCAGTCTGAGCGTTTCGAAGCAGCATTTTGATAGCCAGTGGCGTTCGTGAGTCGTCTTAGCTCTGGGGCCTCCTGCCACCAGTCCAGGGGGTACGTGGTCCCGACTTGTAGGTCGTTTGTTGTAGTAGACCGGACGTGCGACTTCTTCACCCACAACGTGCCAAACTGTTGCATGAAAGCAATGAGCGTTGCTTGATCGTTTGACGGGGTGTCCCGGGGTAAGCTCTCCGGGCCCAATAACATATTTATTTGGTTCTATTTTATGTTCCTTACTAAAGGCCTAGGCCTACATAACATAATATACTGAACTTTCCTCTTACATCCTACTTATAACTATGGTATCTTTAGTATTAATTCGATGATATTTGTACTTTGTATAAATCCACGGATTAATAAAGAACTTGAACTTGAACTAATATAATATATATATATATATTTTATAATTTAAGGGGTATCGCACCTGCCAACCTAAATGGAAACTGTACAAACTGTAACTTGTATTTTTAAAGAACTGAAAATACAATCGGCTCAGCCTACTAAATGTTACCTAGTACTTATCCCGACCCAGGTAGTTATTGATCTTCTTAATCTGTTATGTAATGTTATTCTCGGTCGTTATCTAAAATATGTAAAACAGCTTATAAAACACAATGGCATGGCAAACTATTTAATAGTGATACTGATCGGTGCCTACAATATTGTAACTATACTTACCCCAATTACTTTTGTGGGCAATAAGGGGGTCTGGGGGCGTGCCCCCAGTTTAACCCGGCAGGGAACGTTTCCAATTTTGGTGATCCAATAATAAATTTGGTGCGTTTTACCAGCAATTGATCTGATTTATAGATGTTGATAACCTCAATTTTATGTAAATAAATTTAAATGAAATGGCAGAAAATATTATGTTTTCTTTTGTTGAACTCATAAAGCCAGCGGTTTGTTATTCCTTTTCGCTCGTAGCGGCTTAGCCAGAATTTGGAAAAAATACACATTGTGAAAGCAATCAACGAATATATTTGTACCTTCATGAGGAGTCCGGGGGCCTGACCCTTAGAAAAAATGCTACATTCTAGATCGTTAGATGGAAATCTGTGCATTTTTAAAATCAATTTTGTTAATTTTTTTCGTGTTCTCCGCATATTGGCAGAGCCAGTATTTGGGATTTAGGAAAACTAAAAAAAAAGCATAATAATGAAAAGTAAGGGATCTGGGGGTTTGCTCCAGGGAAAATGTATGTTCAAGGTAATTTGGTACAAATCTCTGCGTTTTGGGGAAACACTTTGCTAACAAACCCAAACCACTAAAATTCTTTAAACTGTTCAGTTATCGAATACTAATTAAATATTTGAAGAGAAAATATACGATTATATTCTTTTACGGACAAACTTGCCATCTCGATCTCATTGAAATCAATGATCTTGTCCATTTAGAAATTGTATTGGAAATACTTTAATTCAAATAGGTCCAAGAATGTTCTTCTTATTGCATTATTTATTATTGCATTCACGACGTCAATAATCTTGCTTCATAATGAAGGTAGCTTAAAAGTTAAAACATAAAACTCGAAAACAGTTTAGACTTGTAGCTGTGTATTAATATATATATATATATATATATATCTTGACCCCATTTCCAACATTAAATCGGGTTGGGGGGAGCAGTATCACACTACTCCGTTTCTTGGGCTAACATCTTCGTTGTTGGGTAGCCAGGCCGAACACAACCACGTCCTAAGCTTCTACCTCGCTCGCAAATGTAATGTAAAATGACACTGGTTTTGTAAATGCCATACTAAATGCCTTGTAACATAGCAAAAGAGCTTAAAACATGGTTATTAAACTTACATACATACCTCCTCCACTACCGGAGGTCTGTTTAATAGGTCCCTCCATCTCTCCCGGTTTTCCCACAGTCTTTCTGCTTCCACTTTGTTCCAGGTTATTCCTAACTTCTCAACACTGTCTTTAATCTGCTCCACCCACTTGTCTCTCGGACTGCCCACTTTCTTCTTATGCCCTTCTTGTATTTCAAACTCTCTTCTTGGTATCCTATCCGGGTCCATTCTTTTTATATGCCCAAACCAACGTAGACGTTCTCTCTCCAACCTTATTCGCACACTTTTAACACCTAGTCTTTCGCTTATTACACTACTCCTGACCCTGTCGTTTTTCGTCACCCCCACTACACTCTTCAAGAAATTCATTTAAGCTGCCACAATTTGCTTTGTGTCCCAAGGTCTATGTCACTGTGGCATATGTCAGTATTGGTAGAAAATAAAGCTTTTAGATTATAAGTTTACATTTCCTTGGGATTTCTTCTTTCCAAAGTAGCTTTCTGACTGATTGGTAGAAGCTTTGGTAGAAGCCCTCCGACAATGTAATTCTTCTCATAACTTCTGCATCTATTTTTGCATTTGTAGATAGCATACTTCCTAGGTAGTTGAAATCTTCTTTTGTTGTCTTTGCCCCTCAGCAAAAGTTTGTTATCTCTAGGTCTGTGTTTCTATGTCATGATTACCACTTTGCTCTTCTCTTTACTGATTTTCATATCAAATACTTTTGTTGACTTATTCTACTCATCCAATTATTCTTGCACTTCTTCTACTGTCTCACTACACACCACTGTATCGTACTCATGTATTTACATTTGTAAAATTTCCAAAATCAATTAATCAAATCAAATCAAGCTAGGATAAGGAACGTGTCTATTCATTTAGCAGAAATGTTGAATTGCTACCTGTTATTAGTTGAGAACTACTGAATAAATATATATCATGCATTTTGTTTGTAATTTTAAACTAAATCATGATTCATGACAAGCTTTTACAACAGTCCAGTATTACACTAAAGTTAAGTAAGAGCTGTAGCCATGCAATTCAGTAGGTGTGATTTTAACATTTAAAATAGTCACATAAAGTATATAAAAATATTTTGTTTTATTAGAAGTTATAATAGATGAGTGGGTCCCTGCAGGACCACCCACCCCTTTTTGTATCGGTGCCTGGCCTCCGAATTTATATGTTTGCCATGCCACTGATAAAACATGCATGCTTATTACTATTAAAATAATTTATATTCACACCACTTACGCTAGTGACATTATATATAGAAGCACAATATATCTCTGGGAAACTGCTCTCAATCAAACTCTGTTTTTTAGAGCAGTTGACCTATACTCTTTTGAATGTTGCTATTTACATGTAATGTACTGATTTAATTTTAATAATAAAACTAAACAATTATATGTCTATACACATGGATAACTGTGTAAACAAGAGTATGAAGCAACATCCTGGATTCGAACGTGGAACACAGGACCATGGGTAACAACAAAACAGGGTAATACAATATAAAATTATTGTCATGAAAATGTAAAAATATTATATTCTATTACAACGGTTCTAGCCCCAAAAACTTGGGGAGGCCCAACTAGTCCCATCAGGGGAGGGGGGGGGGTCTGTCTGAGGAACGCCCCCAAAATTGCCCCGCAGGGCATTTTTTTATTTTTGTGTACTTTAGAAGGTGTATTTGTGACTGTACGGAAATTCTGGCGATTTCAATAAGGGGATATTTATGAGTAGGGGCACAATATATAAATTCAGAGTTTAATTTTAATTTGAATCTCGCAAACAAGAAATATGTGGCTCAAAGCTCAGAAATTCTTTCAGCTTGCAAATTGGTTTAGAATTTTTTTTTTTTTTTGTCTAATGGAATTATAGCAACACTGTCAATAGATGAATAAAATTTACAAGGTGAACTGTAAACGGCGATTTTTTTGTGAAAACTTATCGATAACTGAGTTTGGGTGTTCCATGAGCTACCCGCTAAGCTCGTACTCTCAGGAGATTATGAGAACATCGGCTACGTCATCACCGATAAGAAATTCACGCCAGCACCTCCAGGTCTAGATAGTTTGCGTCTTTTGGCAGTCAAAGAAAGGTATTATAGCGGGATCTCGTGTTACACATTGATGATAAGATAAAATATATAATTATATCAGGTGATGAACCTGTTAGACCCTACTCGTCTTTTCCTTCAACCTCTTCACCTGCAGCCAAGAGCTTGTATAGCACGTGTACCTGTGCTACAGCCAAGAGCTTGCAATTTGTAGTCTTGTTTCCTTTCGTTTTCGAATCCCAGTCACAATTAGTAGGGCAGCCTCTCTCGTTGCCACGGGTCTTGGTTCAAATCCAGGGTAAGACATGGTTCTTTTGTCGCCCAAGCACCAGAGTCTAGGAGGGAAGCCCCCTCACTGGTTGTGCTGTGTTGTGACTTTCCACCCTTCCTATCTCTAACCTTTTCTTTTAGTATGAATGAAGAGGCACCCTTGCCCAGCAACAGCAGGAGGGGCAGCTTTTCTCTTGTTGCCAAGGGTCCTGGTTCGAATCCAGGGTAAGTCATGGATTTCTTGTCTCCCGAGCACCAGAGTTGGGAGGGAAGCCCCCTTACTGTCTGTGCTGACTGTGTGCCCCAGTATGAATGGTGTGTGAAGTAACCTTGCTGATGATGACAACATGCTTGCAGAATTTACTTCTTGCGTGGCCCTACCACAGGTTTGGTTATGTGCTGTGAGTTTTGTTTGCATGTAGCTAGCTGGTTTTTAGTGGCCACCATCCACCTGATGAGTCCCAGAAGGACGAAACGCGTCGTGGATTAAGGTAACAACTTTAAATTAGCTGCAGTTGTCATCAGCAGGTGAAAAGTTTTGTCGCCCCCAGCCCTTCAGGCTGGGCTCTTTGTTCTCTATGCTTTCCCAACCTGTCAACCCTTCTCCAATCTAAACTAATTATATATATATATATATATATATATATATATATATGTGGATTGTTGTAAATTTTCGCGGCCCGTCATAGGATAAAAACACGATTTTCACGATATGACCTCGCCGCCCCGCACCTTCAGCCGAGGCTATATAAGGCGGGCGCTGCGTGCTTGCCAACCACTGTGACTCCAACCTCCGTAGAGTCACAGTCAACCTTGAAAATGTCTGACGTAGTACAGACGAAACGTCGGTGGACGCCCAGGTTCTACCCTGGTTCATCTTATTTTCGACGCGGTTTTACCCAAGATCCTTATTTTTATCATATATGTATATGTATATATATATATATATATATATATAGGTATATATGTTTTTGGATATTTTTGTGGCCGATATGAATTAATGAACTAGGTTTTTCGGTTATAATGCCACGTTTATTTAGTATTTACATTAGGCCAACGTTTCGATGGAATTTCACTCATCTTCTTCAGGGCCAATACAACTTAATATATAAAAAACGAAAAATACATTACATTGATAAATACAGAACAAAACTGGGAAAACAAAATACAACAAATATAAACAATAATTTTAATTCGCCATATGTGCAGTGATTTCTATTGTTTATATTTGTTGTATTTTGTTTTCCCAGTTTTGTTCTGTTATTATCAATGTAATGTAGTTTTTGTTTTTTATATATTAAGTTGTATTGGCCCTGAAGAAGATGAGTGAAATTTCATCGAGACGTTGGCCTAATGTAAATAAACGTGGCATTATAACCGAAAAACCTAGTTCATTAATATATATATATATGATAAAAACAAGGATCTTGGGTAAAACCGCATCGAAAATAAGATGAACCAGGGCAGAACCTGGGCGTCCACCGACGTTTCGTCTGTACTACGTCAGACATTTTCAAGGTTGACTGTGACTCTACGGAGGTCGGAGTTGGAGGTTGGAGTATATATATATATTAGACAGTTTTAAATTGGTGGCCGCATAGCTCAGTTGGTAAGAGCATAGCCCGGTAAGCTAAGGTCCCGGGTTCAAACCCCGGTGTAGTCACTTTTTTAATTTCTGTCTAAAGTACTAACATAACAGCGTCATAGTCGCCTACTATAAAGCCAAGTTTAAAAACATCATATATATATATATATATAAATAATCTGCTTCCAAAGCAGAAGGTACAGGGTTCGATTCCCGTCAAAGTCAGAAGTTTTTTAACTTCTGATTTGGACTAAAGTCTATCAGTTCTTGTCTTAGGAGTTTGTAAACGGTGACTTTGGAGCCGTCCTAGCAACGAAGCACATAATAAATTCATTATTCTGAATCGGCCTTGTTGATTCTGGCGTAGATCCGTGGGTGTTTGCACTGTCCATACCACTGATTGCTATATTTCCTATTAAGGTTATGTAGAAAGAATGCCAATCGGCTGGAGTATATTGGTGTGAGATAGGATCCAACAGCTTACCTTCAAACAGTGATGGTGGCTGCTGAGTTTCTTGAATAATAATAGTAACATAAATATATACAAAACACAGAAAACACGAGACGTTTCGACACGAGGTCTTGTTCACTCAAGAGAGAAAAGGAAAATGGCCACTGACTGTAAAAATCAAAATGGCGGCTAAAAATAAATAAATAAGTACATATTCTCTGACTTAGTTTATTTTTAGCCGCCATTTTGATTTTTACAGTCAGTGGCCATTTTCCTTTTCTCTCTTGAGTGAACAAGACCTCGTGTCAAACGTCTCGTGTTTTCTGTGTTTTGTATATATTTATGTTACTATTATTATTCAAGAAACTCAGCAGCCACCATCACTGTTTGAAGGTAAGCTGTTGGATCCTATCTCACACCAATATATTTCCTATTAAAAATATCGATCTTTGGTTGGTTATCGCTCACTCGTCGATTACGTTGGGCCTACAGGGTTGGCTTAGTCGCTTTGATTTACTGTCCCCCACTGAAAATTAGTTATATAACTGAGTGGTAGACTCTAAATACAATTTATTTATTTATTTATAATATAATTTTTAAGTTGGCAGATAAATAATGAGACGTTCATCAACGCTTTTCATAGGGCCTATTAGACGTATTTAGAAGAATTAATATGAATTTGGAAATAATTATCAGAGAAATCGAGGGCGGCTCCGGCCTAATCGGGCCGCCCCGTAAAACCGCGCCTGTCCAACACCAATCTGAAATCAACCCATGAGTTCTGCGGTGGCTTATTAACATTTGAAGGGTACATAATCATTCATGTAGCATACCTTAGACAAGTTAATAATAATAAGTTTTTATTATTATGTATTCGTCAAATAACCAATACATACATTTGAATGAAACTTAAGCTAAAATTACATCTCAAAAACTCAAATAACCGAAAAAATGAGGCTAGACAGTGTGTGTAGTATAATTTTGACTTGACTCATTGTAAGATTAACAAGCCTCCCTAGCTATTTTCAATTCGATATCTATCATATTTCCATATTAATATGCAAATTCATTCAATTAATTTTATTAACTTCATTAATATGCAACATATCAAATGTATCTACATCTATATGATATCAGTTAGCAATCAATTATCAAAGTCAATCATTATTTTGGTGAAATTAACTCTGTAATTAGGATAAAACTGATTGATTGATAATTAACCCAATTAAGCCATTTACGGATCGAAATTCAAGTTTAAAAGTAGGCAAATGTATGAACACTGTATGCTAAAGATGATTACAGCTTATTTGGAGCATTTTCATCCAGTAATAGTTAAGAAATTTGAGTTTTAAGACTAAGTTTTCGCCTATCGTTTTGCACACAAGCAGAATAGCATTGAAATTATTCCGCATCGATAGTTCGTTGGTCAGACTCTTGTCGCCAGGGTCTACGTGACTTTTTGCGTTCTCCAACACGCAAAAGGAGGGGTAGAATCTTCTCGAAGAAGGATATAGTGTGTACGACTTGAGGTCCAGTTTAGCAAAGGTGATAGGCCAAGGGGGTAGTGAGCGGTAAGGGGGATGCAAGATCTAAGGTGGAGGATCTCTACCATCGTCGTAGGAGAGGGAAGCAAGTCATGTGACAGGTAGTCCTAATAAAAGTCGTGAGGGTAGGGGAAACCAGGCAGTCTACAGTCTGAGTAGTAGAAGTCGGGCGTAGGTGCGGTGTGTAGCCGGCGATAGCCGAGGAGGCTATTAAACAGTTCAAGTGACGGAGGATAGCTGGATTGTGGTCCAGATCATGGTGCGTGTTTAAGTCTTGTTTTTGGCTCCCTAGCCTCGAGGGGGAGTGAAATGTTTTGATTTATACGATAATCAAATCGATTATAAGAGTGATTTTAACGTCTGTGTGAGATTAAATTTTCAACATTTAAAGTGTCGTTTGCATATTTTAATTTCGAACTGTTTCGTGACCAGTAATATGTCACTTGCGCATATCTGCATATTTTGATTGATTCCATACTACGAGTGTTTCTTCTGCGCATATTTCAAACCGAACTGTGTCGTGGCAAATCAAATGTCACCTGTGCCTATTTGCATATTTTAATTCATTTACATTACCGGAATTTGGACTAATTATTGACTTCCTGGAACTGTAATGCGAACAATAAACTTTCATTCGAGGCTCGGTTTATGAATGGAACGTTCTCGTGGTGAAGCTCTTCAGTAGTGGTTCAGTGAGTGGCTGTTTCTGCGCAGCTAGTGTTTCCCTACGATCAGCCGATAGAGACGGCTAACTAGCCTGGTTGCTTAGACAAACCATTCGGGGTTTAGTGATGGAGGCGTGAATTTTGGATCATATACTCAGAAAAACGTGCTGAGTAAATTTTAAGGTGGTCCTAATCAATTCTTTCCCCCGTTTAGGGGTGACCATGGTGCAAAGTTAGGGGTAGAAATTATTTTTAAATAGACTAGGGGTAAGCCTTATAGAAGTAAAAGTGTGGTATTTAAACATTTTGTGTGAGTATGTATTCAATGTAATTATTTAAATCTAAAAAATGTATTATTTTTAACAGGGGTGTCCAAAATTGCTATTTCGAAAAAATGGTAGTAAATATAGATTGTGATGACTCAGCTTACGGGGATGAGTTATAGAAGCGTGAATTTTGGATCATTTACTCAGAAATATGCAATAAGTAATTTGCGAGGTGGTCCGCATCGAAAACTGTTCCCGTTCAGGGGTGACCATGGTGCAAAGTTAGCGGTAGAAATTATTTTTTAATAGACTATAGGGGTGAGCCTAATAGAAGTAAAAGTGTGGTATTTAAACATTTTGTTTAAGTATTAATTCAATTTAATTGTTTACAGCTTAAAAAATTATCATTTTTAACAGGGGTGTCCAACATTTTTACATTTGCCCAAAATTCGAAAATACGTTCAAAATGCTAGTAAGCATAGCTTGTGATGACTCATCTGAAAGGAATTTAAATACTGAACACGAATTTCATACATAATCAAAAGTCAAGGTCACCAGGGTCAATCAGGGCTACGGCCTTTGAAATTTAATTAGTATTGTGTTGTCTAATCGCCATGAACAGACCACATAAAAGTGTTTATGTTGATACTTTTTACCTTAATCGTTTGTCCAGGATAATATATGTACATAAAAACAGCAATTCTATATTCAGGGTTGTACAAAATAACTTTCTGGGTCTTGAGTTTTCCAATATACTGTAAATTGAGCCACCATAGGTTGTGACCACTCATTTTGAAGCTAATCTTAAGTTGGTCACGGTTATGCTTTTCACTTACGTGTAGAAATAAATAATAATATTACCTGAAAGTACGGCGTTGGGCAAGGGAGGTGTAACAAATAGGTGTAACAATACACACAATCATACGGTTTCAGTAGATAGTACACTTTGTCAGTCAGTAGCTTACCTTAGCTTACAAATAGCATTCCCCTTTGCACTTGCATAATGCACAGCAAGGCTGCCCACTCTTCAGACACTTGCAACAGTCTAAGATGCAGTCATTCCTGCACTTGCAGGAGATGACTTCGTCGCAGGAGTTCATGGCGTCAGGCAAAGTCGTCCACAGAGGTTCCCACGATCCAGCTGAATTTTTCATCCAGCCCCAGGCTGAGGGATCACATGTAGTTTGCATAGTAGTAGTTGGACGCCCCCCACACGAGCCCTCCCTGTAGTTTAGCTCGCAGAACATGAAGCCTCAGTGCGTCTTCTGTTGGCGGCAATGCTTCCATACCCACTCGCTTTTGCGTAAATAGTTCTTTGCGGCACTCATTTACTGTGGTGGAGGTACTTGTTCTATCATACAAGATGATTACGTACTTCTCTAGTTGTTTTATTGTATATTCATCCAGTTCTTGCGTTGTTGTCGTTGATAGATTTTTGAACGTAGATGTTATTTCTGGAAGTAGGTTCCACACTTTCCATGCCGACTTTTTACCTTTGCCAGCAAATGACGAACAGGTATCGCAACCAGTGAACGCATGGAAGAAAGGCAGTGCTGCACATTTTTCCACTTCAAGAGTATCGGCAATGTCATGAGTAGCTATGATTCGGGTATGTTTTCCTACGCCAAACTCTACCCACAATTTTTCCCACTGAAGACACAAGCAACAACAACACAGAGGACAACCACATCTGAATCAACTGTTCGAACTAGTACTTCTTCCCTTCCCAGATTGAAAGCATCGCATACATGCACAATAATTCTCGTATCAGCCTCTTCATCGTTGCACGGTGCAATACCTCCCATTACCAATGAACAACTATTAGAAAACGCTTCGTCGTCTTGGGTGATAACGACAGTGCCAACTGAAGCTTCAATCTTGAGAACATACTGTTCTAGAAATCTAAACAGTTCACGTTTGTTGTCATCATCTCGCAAGAACTCTTGCAAGTTTCTTGGTAGAGTGTTGGACATTTCGACACCGCGTCTCAATCCGTGTCCTCTCTTCATCCTTGTGCAAGCCTTCAGTGAGTCAGACTGATACACATCCCAGATAAGGTTCACTCTAGTCGTTCTTCTCAACTGCGAGTATATGATGGGATGAAAACTTGCACGGCGTAATCTGAGAAAGTCTTATGTTGTTCTTCTTAGTCTTATGTAAGTCGAGTGCAGCCGAGTCTCACCCCCCTGCTTTGACCGCGTTCTTGTGTGGCACATCTTTGTAATAGCTTTTGATAGGGGACATAGAACAGCGCGCTTTCAATTTCAGAGGCCAATCAATAAGTGTCTTAAGAGCAGTATCTCTGTACTTTTAAACTCTAATATAAAGCCATAAAGATAAGATTAACTAACACAATTGATACCACAATCGTAGTCAGCATACATTTAGCTTCAAAATGAGTGGTCACAACCTATGGTGGCTCAATTTACAGTATATTGGAAAACTCAAGACCCAGAAAGTTATTTTGTACAACCCTGAATATAGAATTGCTGTTTTTATGTAGGCCTACATATATTATCCTGGACAAACGATTAAGGTAAAAAGTATCAACATAAACACTTTTATGTGGTCTGTTCATGGCGATTAGACAACACAATACTAATTAAATTTCAAAGGCCGTGGCCCTGATTGACCCTGGTGACCTTGACTTTTGATTATGTATGAAATTCGTGTTCAGTATTTAAATTCCTTTCAGATGAGTCATCACAAGCTATGCTTACTAGCATTTTAAACGTATTTTCGAATTTTGGGCAAATGTAAAAATTTTGGACACCCCTGTTAAAAATGATAATTTTTTTAAGCTGTAAACAATTAAATTGAATTAATACTTGAACAAAATGTTTAAATACCACACTTTTACTTCTTTTAGGCTCACCCCTAGTCTATTAAAAAATAATTTCTACCGCAAACTTTGCACCATGGTCACCCCTGAACGGGAACAGTTTTCGATGCGGACCACCTCGCAAATTAATCATTGCATATTTTTGAGTAAATGATTAAAAATTCACGCTTCTATCACTCATCCCCGAAAGCTGAGTCATCACAAGCTATACTTACTACCATTTTTTCGAAATAGCAATTTTGGACACCCCTGTTAAAAATAATACATTTTTTTAGATTTAAATAATTACATTGAATACATACTCACACAAAATGTTTAAATACCACACTTTTACTTCTATAAGGCTCAACCCTAGTCTATTTTAAAATAATTTCTACCCCTAACTTTGCACCATGGTCACCCCTGAACGGGGAAAAAAATCGTTTGGGAGCACCTGGCAAACTACTCAGCACGTTTTTTTGAATAAATGATCCAAAATTCACGCCTCTATCACTAAACCCCGAACTTAAGCCTGTTTGGTATCTAAGGAGCCGAGCTAAACCCAGGATATTTGGATTACGTCGCACCATTCACAAATTGACTGGATAAATGATGAGTACAAAATAATTCTACTTTAATTAAAATTAATTAAAACTCAGATTTCTTTATCAAATTCAAACCATTTTTAATTTTATTTAAAAATATATATTAAGATTTTGGGGGTATCAGATGTTATATAGGCAGGGGGGATAGCCCATTGGGAATTAGAACATTATATCAGAACGGATCCATAGGTAGGCAGGTTGCTTTATTAATTGTCTGTATTGTTTACTTCAATATAACCTAAATCTTGGATGGAAATTCATTCACAAATCTTATAATTTAGTAGTTGTTTGATCCATTTTGAAATCCTTTGTTTACTATAAGTTTATTTTTCAGGTACTAAAAAAGTTTGTTTTACAAGATTAGTTAATTAATTATAATTTATAATTAATTAATTAATATAATTTTTTATTTTAATTGAAGAATATTTTGTGTTCTTCGGCAATTTGAGCTAGCAATTTTATCTTTGTTTTGTTCAGTTTACCACTTCCGGGCATTGAAACACTTGTTTCAAGGTGGTTTTCTGACATCATCAATTGGGTGATTGATAAGATTGAAATAATATTACCTAGTTAAATTACTGGCAAGTGATTTGAGTTTTGCACAACACATTAATACATACAGTCCGCAAACCTTTTACAAATGCCAACAACCCAAACGTTTAAAAAATAATTTAACTTGAAAAGATGGAGAGGTCACATGACGAATACAATACAGAGATTTCACGACCACTCACCCAGGTTTACATGACAGGTGTGAAGACTCTTGTATTATAAGTGACAGTTAAATCATGTCATTTTTATCATTTAGTGATTAGTATATACTAGTTCATTCAATTCATCAAGTCAAAACAAGGTCTAAAAAAAGGTTTTCAAATGAAAATTGTATCTTAATTCTAAGAGGAATTGCAAATCAAATAGGGCAAACAGACCATTTGATATGATTTAATCGGATACTGTATTTCCTTAAATATGAAGATAAACACTTTGCAAAAAAAACAACAAAGCTTAGAAAAATGTAAAGACAATGAATCTTTAAAATCAAGATAGGGCTTAATCAACTCCAACTTTAGTTTAGAGATTGTATTTGTCTTCTGCACAATGGGTGCACCTGGGGTTCACTTTGCTTGGGGAGGAGTGCTTAGTAAAGCATTGTTCAGTTGGAACCGTTTCTAAGGGTTGTACCAAATGCGACTTTGGAGGCCTGCTGAACAGCCTATGTAAATACCATTATAGGTGTGGCTAGGGAAAGCAAGAGAACAATAACAACGTACAAAAAAAGCAAACGATTAAACCTTCGTGGAAAACTTCAACTTAAGAGGAAAAATAATGCTTTTGCACGTTCTTACTCAAATTCCATTTACACGCAGTCAAAATTTGAACATTTTTAAATTCTGGACAATGTGCCGTCCGGAACGAAGCAATTTCTCCACCCGGACAAATGCCTTCAAATCCGGTTTGTCCAGATAAATTCTGGACGGTTAACAACTCTAAAGTCGACTTGGTCTCATACATTTGCCAGGGTAGATCCAAGGCCATAAGAGTGCACACTGCAGAATAATTAAGTTTTATTTAACATGGTTCACCTACATGCTGCAATTAACATCTGCCCCATTTCGCCCATTTGACGTAAATGACGAGTGGAAGGATTCAACTTGGGATAGAAAGCCTTCTGGAAGGCTCTTCCAGTTATCATAGAGCACTCCTCCACCCAGGGAGTAAGTTCCAGAACGACACATTCGACATGTCAGACCTTCCAGATCGAAATATAGCCCTGCATCACAGGCAATACCTGCAGAAGAGAAATACAATTTATTCAATGAACACCGAGGAAGAATTGCATTCTAGAGAGAAAGACTGTTGTTGAAATGGCTTAGAGGTGGAAGTTTAGGCCTCTATTCATCTATGATGTAAGCTGGAGATTCCTGCTTGTTAGTTAACCACTTGCCATACTACCACGTCTGCCAGACGGGCGTCAGGGGGTGTTGCTTTGTCAATAGTGGATGGCATGTGAATCAATGACTTTTGAGGAAAATCAGATTTTTAATATGTTGTGTGTTTTTTAGAATATTAAAAATTGTGGGGATTTTTTTTAGAAAAATTTTGTGGGGAATTTATACTTTGGAATAGTGGCCAAGGGTGGTGGGCGGGGGGGGGGGGGGGAGGGGAGAGTGGGGAGCAAAATGTCAAAATCGGAGAAGAACAAACAAAAAAACCTAAAAGGCTTGGCTAAAGACCCTAAAATAGTTATTTTTTTAGAATTTCATCCAAAAAATGGGGGGGGGGGAAGAATTACTTTGGAAGGTGTTTTTAGATGGCTTAATGTCACTATCAAATAAATTCCAAACAAATTACCTAAAGGTAATATATTTTTTTTCTGGGGGGGGGGGGGGGAATGATCACGCTATGGCTGCGGATCAGTTGGTAAGTCTGAAGTCAGTCATCTTTTTTGAAGTGGGGGGGGGGGGGGGAATGAGCAACGATATGGCTGCGGATCAGCTGATAAGTCTGAAGTCAGTCACCTTTCTTAGGTAGTTGTGAAAATGGGGCGGGGGATGGGCAGAGAGGTAGTAGTCTGTAAGGGGTTGGTGATGTCAAGGCTGGAAAGGATTAACAGATGGGGAAAAAAATTCATTTTCATTTGTTACTTTTTGGAATGATAAAAATATGGGGGGGGTGAGTCCCAACGTGCTTCACTTGGGGAGGGGGGTGTGGGGTGGTGGTTATGGAGACTTATGTCAATATCGGATGATCTACCAAAAATTTCCATTTAGGGAAATAAAATACTAAAATTGGGCCTATTTTTGAAGATTTTCAAAAATTTTACGAAACATTATGGGGGGATGGGGGGGAGGAAGAGGGGAAGAAAAAAAATCGGTTGGTGCTAAAATGTCAATGTGGGATAAAATAAAATATCCAAAAGAGGAAGAAAATTTAGAATTGATTTTTTTCCCAAAAATTTTGATTTTAAATAGTATTTCATGGCAAAACAAGTGTGTATTAATGTTATGCTAAGGGGTTAATAACCCTATAATCAATAAACTAACTGGCTATGCTGTTTTAGTGACAATATGGGGCAATGGAATTAAAATAAGTTAATGCAAGCCCAGTATAACATAAATCCCAATGAGCCCTTAAGACTCCAGTTAGAATGAAAACATTCCTCCAAAATTGATTTTTGTAGTCTCTAGGAAAAATGTTTTTCTGGACATTTTTTTTTTATTTTCATAAACACAATTTTATTCCTTGAAAATACATTAAAAATAATTAAATTGCTGTGTGGAAAAGTTCCAGGTAAAATGTTCATTTTGTAAAACCATATTTGTCACATGGCTTGTTAATGCACGTGACCCCTCAATTTTATACCGATACTTAATATTTTGGGTGTGACAACATCTAAAATAAAAAATATAGGCCCTATTGTGTGATGTGTAATGGGCGGAGGATTTGAACTTCTGTACTAGATTTCTAGAATCTAGCTAGCAATGAATGTGTAGCAATGTAGCAGACCAAAATTAAACATTTCAAAGAATTTAATGTAGACCTAACCCAACAAATACAAAAATTTGTAAAATAAAACGGCAGCCAAGCTGTCCTTCAAAAGTCCTCGGCTGAAAATTCTGTGAGATATAGAAGTTGAGCCAATCTTTTCATTCTTTCTCCCTAGTTTCGCTTTGAAAAGAAGTAAGATCATTTCGCCTGTTGACGAGCGCCAAGCCATCTATTTTTGTGGAAAAAAAGGAAAATTTTTAAACTCAAAATCATAAAAAAAATGGCTTGGCCATTGAATTTGGTTTGTGGCCAAGCAATTTTTTATGATTTCGAGTTTAAAAATTTTACTTTCTACCACAAAAATGGTTGGCTTGGCGCTCGTCAACAGGCGAAATGATCTTACTTCTTTTCAAAGCGAAACTAGGGAGATAGAATGAAAAGCTTGGCTCAACTTCTATATCTCACAGCATTCACAGTCAAAGACTTTTGAAGGAGAGCTTGGCTGCCATTTTTTTTTTACAAAATGTTTGTATTTGTGGGGATATTAAATTTTTGTTGTTGTTTGTTTCCTATCAAGGCGTGAATGATGGACTTTGATTAAATTTTTAAGTTCAGAGTTGTTTTTTGAAATTTTTGTGCTCACGGTTCCCCCAAATTTGCCCCCTTGTGTTTTAAGGGCTAGATATTTATAATATATATATATATATTTCTCGATTTGGTTGATCGGGAAACACTCCCGTGGGTGTAATTGTTTTTATTTACTACAATTCAGAAATTAAAAAAGTCCGCCCCAACCGGGAATCGAACCACGGATCTCCCACATTCCAGGTGGACGTCTTAACCACTAGACCATCAGGACGGGTACATTTTAATCTCTGAATTGTAGTTGCATTATACATCTGAAAGGATGGAACAGTACTGCAACGAATATCTGCTGCCTTTGAACTGACCACCAAACATTAATTATAATGTCATTACCTTTACGCAGGTATGAGCGAGGGTTTATTTCTCGATTTGGTTGATCGGGATATATATATATCATATATATATATATATGTTTTTGGATATTTTCGTGGCCGATATGAATTAATGAACTAGGTTTTTCGGTTATAATGCCACGTTTATTCACATTAGGCCAACGTTTCGATGAAATTTCACTCATCTTCTTCAGGGCCAATACAAATTAATATATAAAAAACGAAAACTACATTACATAGTAATTTCTATTGTTTATATTTTGTTGTATTTTGTTTTCCCAGTTTTGTTCTGAATTTATCAATGTAATGTAGTTTTCGTTTTTTATATATTAATTTGTATTGGCCCTGAAGAAGATGAGTGAAATTTCATCGAAACGTTGGCCTAATGTGAATAAACGTGGCATTATAACCGAAAAACCTAGTTCATTAATATATATATAATATATATATATATGTGTTGTATCGGGTTTTGGGGTTTTCGTCCACGTGTAGTGTTTATTAGGTGGTGGTACATACCTAACGTTTCGCCGGAATGTCCTCCAGCATCTTCAGGTTTTTTTGACAGGACCGGGCTTGCTTCTCTGCTTCCTCTCCGATGGGCGAGCACGGACTGTGCTGTGCTCGCCCATCGGAGAGGAAGCAGAGAAGCAAGCCCGGTCCTGTCAAAAAAACCTGAAGATGCTGGAGGACATTCTGGCAAAACGTTGTTTAAAAAAAAATGTAACACCACCTAATAAACACTACACGTGGACGAAAACCCCAAAACCCGATACGACATCAGAATCGGTCTACGAAAACCTTCGTCATAACATATATATTTTTGTATATATATGGTAAAAACAAGGATCTTGGGTAAAACCGCGTCGAAAATAAGATGAACCAGGGTAGAACCTGGGCATTCACCGACGTTTCGTCTGTACTACGTCAGACATTTTCAAGGTTGACTGTGACTCTACGGAGGTTGGAGTCACAGTGGTTGGCAAGCAGGCAGCGCCCGCCTTATATAGCCTCGGCTGAAGGTGCGGGGCGGTTATATAGAAAATAGGTGCGGGGCGGCGATGTCATATCGAAAAAATATATACGGATGGTGGCAATTGAGAAACAAAATAGCACAGCTTACTGTAGTGAAACCTTTTTAGTCCGGCTTCTTGTCATAGGGCCTGATTGGTTGTCTTTTGAAATGTTATTCGTGCTTAGAATTATAGAATCTGAAATTTGCACCACCTCTGAGGGATTTGGCTGAATAGGTCTACGGACTACATTTTGAGGCATGAGTGCAGGTTTCCATGAAAGAGGGAGGCTCTGGCTATCATCTCTTTTGTTCATGTTATTCGTCCGTTTCTCAATTTCCACAGATTCACGGATAATACGTGGCTTGAGCTGTTGTACAGGACAAATAGTTTTTGTTTTGTCAAAATCTATCACATGCGAGTAAGCTTTAGCATGTTGAGCCAGGGCTGATTTCTTGTCACCTGCTTTCACAGCATTTGAGTGTTCCTTTATCCTCACTGCTATGCGTCTGCCTTTTTTTCCTATGTACGTTTGATCGTAGTCGCCACAGGGCACCTCATTAACCGCTTTTTCCTCCAGATGAACAGAGTCTTTTGCACTTCTCAAAAAGGAGCTGATTTTTCTGTCAGTGGAGAAAATGGTTTCGATGTTCTTACGATTGAGGATTCTACCTATGACGTCTGTTGTACCCTTGACATATGGAAGAAAAGCTTTGGACCTTGGTTTCTCCTTGTCCTCAGTATCATCCTCAGATTTCTTCAGTTCACGTTTAAACGCTGGTTATGTCTCGGTCCAAGTAACCATTGAGTGAGAGAGCTTCACGGAGCTTGTCAAATTCCTCTCTTGAGTGAGATTTGTCAGTAAGGTTCCTGGACCGGGTGACTAAAGTGTTAACCACTGAAAATAACTGTGAAAGACGGTGGTGGGAAGCAGCATTCAGATACTGGTTGGTGTGGATGGGTTTTCTATAGACTGTGTGTCCCAAACTGCCATCGACATTCTTTATTATCAAGACATCGAGAAAAGCAAGTGAGTCGTTGGATTCTACTTCCATGGTGAACTGAATATTCGAATGGATACCATTTAGATAGTCAAGAAAATCATTCAACTTGTCCACACCATGGGGCCAAATGGCATAGACGTCGTCCACATATCGTATCCAAGAAGATGGTTTGTTAGGAGCTGCAGCTAGGGCCTTATTCTCAAAATCTATCATGAATAAGTTAGCAATAGCTGGTGATAGAGGCCAGCCCATTGGAGCTCCCTCCACTTGCTTATAAAACTTGTTTTCATAAATATGAACACTTATGAGCATTTATGAAAACAAGTTTTATAAGCAAGTGGAGGGAGCTCCAATGGGCTCGCCGCTATCACCACCTATTGCCAACTTATTCATGATAGATTTTGAGAATAAGGCCCTAGCTGCAGCTCCTAACAAACCATCTTCTTGGATACGATATGTGGACGACGTCTATGCCATTTGGCCCCATGGTGTGGACAAGTTGAATGATTTTCTTGACTATCTAAATGGTATCCATTCGAATATTCAGTTCACCATGGAAGTAGAATCCAACGACTCACTTGCTTTTCTCGATGTCTTGATTGGATGAGCGTAGCGAGCAAAGCGAAGATTCCATTCTACTACACTGGAGAAAAAAATCCGGAATGTTTTTTTTTTCTTTCTTTCTTTTTTTTTGTATATTTGTGTGTCTTTGAACACGATTCCGGCTAAACCGATACTCCGATTGCGATGAAATTTTATGGAGACCTTCGAAATCTCTGAACTTAGAACTGCACCGTACGAAAAATTGATCAAAAAATTATTTCTCTTGAAAATCTCAATTTTACGATTTTTTTCGTTTTTCTTATTTGTTTTTGTTTGTATTTTTGTGTGTTTGTTAACACGATTCCGGCTAAACCGATACTCCAATTGCGATGAAATTTTCTGGAGACCTTTGAAATCTTTAAACTTAAAACTGCCACCTTTTTGAGCGCAGTCGAAACATTATTTCTTATGAAAATCGCAAATTTACGTTTTTTTTTCGTTTTTCTTGTTTTTTCTGTTTGTATTTTTGTGTGTTTGTTAACACGATTCCGGTTAAACCGATACTCCAATTGCGATGAAATTTTCTGGAGACCTTCGAAACCTTTAAACTTAGACCTGGCACGTTTTTGGGTACAATCGAAGAAATATTTCTCATGAATATCATACTTTCACGATTTTTTTACGATTTTTAGTGCGATATTTTCGTGACATTTGGGCCGATTCTGACCAAACGGGTGGGGCTACAACGTTCATATTTCACATGGACATTAAGGTTATGGTGATGTAGGTATTACCTTTTGAATGAAAAAGTTGAAAAAGTTTGCCAGAATCCACAGAAATAAAGGTTTTAATATGAGTTTTTTTTTAGGTTTATAATAACAATTAACAAGTAACAATAGAAACTTGACAACAATCACCTTCAATGCATTCAAAAAGCACTTGCAAAGGAAAAGTGGTCCTACAAAAACTAAAAACTTACAAAAACGCTCATCCATCAACGCGGCGGGACTAAAGCGTTTTCCTAGTAATAAAGAATGTTAAAGGCAGTTTGGGACACACAGTCTATAGAAAACCCACCCACACCAACTGGTATCTGAATGCTGCATCCCACCACCGTCCTTCACAGTTATTTTCAGTGGTTAACACTCTGGTCACCCGGTCCAGGAACCTAACTGACAAATCTCACTCAAGAGAGGAATTTGACAAGCTCCGTGAAGCTCTATCACTCAATGGTTACTTGGACCGAGACATAACCAGAGCGTTTAAACGTGAACTGAAGAAATCTGAGGATGATACTGAGGACAAGGAGAAACCACGGTCAAAAGCTTTTCTTCCATATGTCAAGGGTACCACAGACGTCATAGGTAGAATCCTCAATCGTAAGAACATCAAAACCATTTTCTCCACTGACAGAAAAATCAGCTCCTTTTTGAGAAGTACAACGGACTCTGTTCATCTGGAAGAAAGAGGGGTTTATGAGGTTCCCTGTGGCGACTGCGATCAAACGTACATAGGCCAAACAGGCAGACGCATAGCAGTGAGGATAAATGAACACTCTAATGC
Organism: Sweltsa coloradensis; assembly: GCA_024449915.1. Taxonomy (NCBI): domain Eukaryota; kingdom Metazoa; phylum Arthropoda; class Insecta; order Plecoptera; family Chloroperlidae; genus Sweltsa; species Sweltsa coloradensis. The sequence goes on from JAMZAV010001089.1 coordinate 99,842, forward strand.
TGTGAAAGCAGGTGACAAGAAATCAGCCCTGGCTCAACATGCTAAAGCTTACTCGCATGTGATAGATTTTGACAAAACAAAAACTATTTGTCCTGTACAAACAGCTCAAGCCACGTATTATCCGTGAATCTGTGAAAATTGAGAAACGGCCGAATAACATGAACAAAAGAGATGATAGCCAGAGCCTCCCTCTTGCATGGAAACCTGCACTCATGCTTCGAAATGTAGTCCGTAGACCTATTCAGCCAAATCCCTCAGAGGTGGTGCAAATTTCAGATTCTATAATTCTAAGCACGAATAACATTTCAAAAGACAACCAATCAGGCCCTATGCCAAGAAGCCGGACTAAAACGGTTTCACTACAGTAAGCTGTGCTATTTTGTTTCTCAATTGCCACCATCCGTATATATTTTTCGATATGACATCGCCGCCCCGCACCTATTTTCTATATAACCTCGCCGCCTCCCACCTTCAGCCGAGGCTATATAAGGCGGGCGCTGCGTGCTTGCCAACCACTGTGACTCCAACCTCCGTAGTCACAGTCAACCTTGAAAATGTCTGACGTAGTACAGACGAAATGTCGGTGGACGCCCAGGTTCTGCCCTGGTTCATCTTATTTTCGACGCGGTTTTACCCAAGATCCTTTTTTTTATCCTATGACGGGCCGCGAAAACCTACAACAAACCATATATATATATATATATATATATATATGTTAAGTTTTAAATTTTCGCGGACATAGACTGACATAGACATAGACGTAGACGGCTGACATTAGAATAGTAAGAAAAGCTATTGAAATAGAAAAACGACCACATAATTTAAACAAACGGGATGACGGTCAACGGCTACCAGCCACATGGCAACCAGTGCTTCATAAACATAACTCCAACTTCAAACCTCCCCCCGTGCATCAAGACGGCTCAGGAAATAAAATAGCAATATTTAAGAACAATTGGGAAAAAAACGTAATTAAAAAGAAGACGTGTGAGGACAACATGCCCAGCGAGATTCGAGGCCCTATGACAAGAAGCATGGCTAGGGCTCAGACGCTTCAGGCTTCGATTCCCGCCACTGGGAGGATGACAACACGCGGATGCGCGCGCAACATATGCAGAGACGAGACACCAGTCAGTCGTACAGGGATTGCCGAACGGGGAACAACGCGTCGTGGTGGTGATCCTGGTTAATGGGAGATGTTATTCTCTCGAAACGTCGGGTGAGGTGGGGTAAGTTGGGACTACCTACTCGTTTTATCGTGTGATAAACTCAGAAAAAATGGTGAATAATATATGTATATTAATGTAATCGGTTTTTCGGTTTCAATGCCACGTATATTTTCATTGGGCCGACGTTTCGATGAGATTTCACCCATCATCCTCAGGGCCAATACAACTTTAAATATAAAAAAACGAAAACTACATAACATTAATAAATATAGAACAAAACTGGAGAGATATATATATATATATGTGTTACCATCATTAAATAATTAAATTTACTTCTTTCGGTTTACCACGTATATTGTTTATTTAATCCGACGTTTCGACTGGATTTCACCAATCTTTGTCAAAGACAGTAAAGCAACTCAAGTAAAAAATCCAATATACAAAAACACTTCAAGAGGGAAACGAAACAAAAACACAATAATAACATAAAACAAACATAATAAACAAGGCAATGCAAAGAAGTTAACTAACAGGAATATTATAACATGTGGAAAGAGTTTAGAAAAACATGTCATGTTATTGATTAGATGAAGTAGGCTAGTCTGCTTGACCAGAACTTGTGGGATGATTTCTTGCTTGACTTCTTGTCCTTGGACCTTGACTTGTGGAAGGTAGCACGGTTTTGTGAATATTTTGACCAGTATGGTAAGTCTGACTTCTTGTTACGGGTCGTAGACTTACAGCAGGAGGAGTAGCAGTAGGAGGAGGAGGAGGAGTATGCGTTAATGTTCTTGGTTTATGGCAAAGGTTTATGATTTATGATTTATGATTTATGGTTTATGAATGACCTTGAAAATGTCTGACGTAGTACAGACGAAACGTCGGTGGACGCCCAGGTTCTGCCCTGGTTCATCTTATTTTCGACGCGGTTTCACCCAAGATCCTTGTTTTTATCCTATGACGGGCCGCGAAAACCTACAACAATCCATATATATATATAATATAGATATTTATAATGTGTTTTGGGCTTCAAGCCCTCTTCTGGCTGCCTGTCTTTGTTTTGTACATGTACTGAACATATTCAAAGGCAAAAAAGTAATAATAAAAAAAAATGGTTAAGAGCATGTTTATGTACAAATTACTACGCGTGAGTAATTACGCATTTTGATTTTGATTTTCCCCAGTCCCTATTGCCTGGTTTTGGTTTTGAAAGCTAAAGTGATTGCGCATGAGGGACATCTAAGTGTGGCCCAAGTTTCAAAGTTCTAAGATAAACCGTTTTCTCTGTATAGCGTCTTATTCATAAGAGTACGGAATTACCTAGCTTTTGATAATTTTGATTTTCTCCGGTAAGATCACCCGTTACCCAATTTTGCTTTCCATATTCAAAAGTGATAACGAATGAGAGATATCAAAGTGTATTCCACGTTTGAAACTTCTCAGTTGTAGCGTTTTCTTTGTATGATTCATTTTTTAAAGTTCAGATATGTTTTTTTGTCATTTTTGAGCCCATGGTCCTCCCCAAATTTAGCCCTTTGTGTTTTGGACGCTAGATATTTATAATGGTTAAGAGCGTGTTACATTTCAAGTTTGTACAAATTACCACGCCTTAGTAATTACGTTTTGATTATCATCCAAATTTTGATTTTCTCCGGTCCCTGTAACCCAATTTTGGTTTTGAAAGCAAAAGGCACTGCGCCTAAGGTACATCTAAGTGTGGTCTAAGTTTCATTGTTCTAAGATTTACTGTTTTCTCTGTAGGGCTCAATATAGCTCAGCGGAGAATTAGGTAGCTAGCCAGCCGGAAGGTTTTCGACAATTTTGAGACACTTTTTTAACATAGAACGGGTTATCGGATCGGGTTGATTTTTTTTTTTGGTAGGTCATGGACCACATATCAGATCATATACCGAGTTTCATGATTGCAACTCTTTTGGGGCGGCGTGTGCAGATAGCTGAAAAAAACCCAACTCGGGTAGCTGTATATAGGGCCGCGAGTTCGTCATCGCCTAAGCAGTCGCATGCGCTTGGCTGCGGGCGACGACCATCGCCCTAGATCAGTATATAATGTGTGTGCCAGGTAGCAAGGCTTTCTGCTAATAGAGCTACTTTGTTTGCCATCCCTGGTGGTCTAGTCTATAGGCTACCCAAGGTTCCCATTTAGGGACTTCATGACTAGTTGGAATTAAAGGGTTCACCGATGTATGAAGTATGCCCGCTGATGATGATAAAGTGAAGTGCAGTGTTGGGTAAGTTCCTGCTAAAAATAACTTTTAAAAGTTAAGTTACTTGGCCTTCAAAGGGAACTTTTAAAAGTTACCGTTCCTTCACATAAAAAGGAACTTTTGAGTTCCTGAAATAATAAAAGTTCCCGATTAAAAGTTCCTTTATTAGATAAATTATCGCGCATAGGATTTAGGTCGCGATTTTTAAGCCGCGTCGTCGCGAGCTATATGACAGGTTCATCATTCGAGGTTTCCACTACAGCCAGTGAATTAAGAAATGAGCTCATGGGAGATGTTAATCTAGATTCTAGAAAACAGAATGAAACTGCCAAAACCTAACATCAGGGTGGCTGTTTTAGACGTTCAGCATGAACTGGAGGTAGAGGGGATATGTGGCCAAAAGAAAGATTACTGTTATAAATGTACCATAGCCCGCTCAAATTTAAATCTAGGGCCTTATGCCAGTGCCACCTGGTGCTATCTTAGACCATATATACCCTTCGGGTAGACGGATAGCGCGGCAATATTCGTGAAGCCGACCTGCGGCCAGTTCCAAGAACGAGGTGGTGGCAAAACATCGCGCGCGCTGCGTTTGACTGTATGCAAAGATACAGTAAAGAGCTGTAAAACAATGTGGATTTTCATTCCACGTGCAAATATTTTACTGAATTTATTTTTCGTAATGTAGGACACTATTTTACTTCAGATTATTATTGTGGTTATTTTACCAAATATATATTTCAAGTGAATATAGACCTGAGAAAGCACATGGCCTGTCATGAACATAATATGCCTTATAAGTTATACTTCTGGTATATAATGGCTGTTGAAGGCGATTTGGTATTATTATATAAATTAAATACAGTATAATGTATAAAGTGATTGTTGTGTTATCATTTTTATAGCTCACTATAGTGCAAAATATCATTTCGTATTCATATGCATTATTGTTTTGAACTGTTTTTCATAAAAATTGTTATATTTGGATGGAAACATAGGCCTATTTCCTTTAAAAAAGTGCAGGCCAATATTCGTTCTACTATTATTTTGTATGCCCGCACTACAGCCAAACAATAACAAAGTGATTTTGAGAATGGTGACATCTGATGTAGGCTACCCCTCTCCCCCCCCCACCCCCACCCTATTCCTCAACAAAACAACCTCACGTGCATAATAGGCACCTTTATCAAAAATCAAAATATTAATTAATTTAACATTTTAAGTGTTACAAAATTCTGTTCTATATAATACTATCACTACTTATTCAGCCATTCCCCCATGAACCCTATTTGCAAAGGGTTCCATAATAATTATGTCATCTGGGTTTTTGATAGATTTTTTATTTTTTAATAGAGCACAATAGGTTACAAAACTAAAATGACACTGTTTACAAATTATATTATTATTTTACCATGAAAACACGATGTTTTAAAAGCTTTTTATTCTGAAATTTGAGAAAATTTGAGTTTTGGAGAATTCCGCTTCAACCTGCTTTTTTTTGTTTCACATAAGACTATACTATTACTTCAGCATTACCAATCTACAATGTGCATTTAGAAACTTGCACGAATAATATACACTCTTAACACGCAAAAATATGCGTTCCGAAATTACACCTTCTCTTGGAAATAAGCATATTTTGACCAAACCACATGCTACATTACGTAATGATTTACAGACAACGTAGCTGAGTATACCTACGTCAATGACGGCAATTTTATACAAAATCCTCTAAGGTCACGGGGCTCAAAGGTCGTACCCTGTTATTTCTTATGTGAGATTTACCGGACGTCTAGATCGAAAATTAACGTAAGGAAAATTTACTGGTAACGGTGGACCAACATTTGTTCTGTTTTAAATTCATAACTAGTTAGTCAAAATGAAATATATTTTTTTGAGTTTGGTGGGTGAAGGGTGAATACCCCTTTAAAAAAAAACATTTCCTTCCCGTAAATAAAAATAATATATAGTAGGCTACCGATGATGATGATGATGATGATGATGATGATGTTGAAATCTGGCGTATTTCCACCAAACACATAGAAATAAATTTCTATCGGAATATGGTTAAAATAAATTAAAATCTTCTTTGATGTGTTGTCCCATGGAATAAATATGCATAATACATTTTAAGAAACCATCACATTGTCGAAAGTAACGAGAGATTCACTACTTCTAGTACGCGAAATTACTGTACGTTCAAATGGTACTACGCTCTTCTTGCCACCACCGACTTCCGAGAATCTCTCCCTCTCTCTCACTCTCTTTGTTCTCAGCTCGGCTTCAACCGCTGCAACGGCAGGTATAGGCGCGCGCTCTGTCCACCCGATATATGGTCTAAGGGTGCTATACGTATGAACTACAAACAGGAAATAACTCTATTACCCACAGTGCACCATTGCTTCCTGTGTTGTCATCCTGTCACAAATGTCTGTGTGCTAGGCCTAGCCTATTAGTGTTTATCTATCTTTAAATATCAATAAATCCACTTTAATCTTTCAATGTCAACGTTATTTTATAACAGGTTATGTGCCCAGATATTGCTAAATTGATATTGCTTAAATCTAAGCGAAAAGATAAAAGATAACCTGAAAATAACCTATAAAAACTGTTACGTTATTAGAGCACATGGCGGTTAACCTAGGCCCATCTCAACCAGAGAGACTGGAGGGCGCTAGCAACTATAATACATGGAAATTTGGCATGAGAATGCAATTAGTCCGTGATAAGTTGTGGAAAGCAATCGACCCAGGTGACTTTGATCTACTGGTTGAAACCAATCTGAATATAGACCAGCGTGCACTTGCCACTCTAAGCCTAGGGCTGAAGCCTCATCTCTACATACATGTAAGTACATGTAAAACTGCCCGTGAAGCATGGCTTAAATTAGAAGCAGCCTTTGAAGACAGAGGCCTTGTAAGGAAAATTCACTTACGCCGTGAACTTAATGGCATCAAGTACCAACACTGCAAAAATATGGAGGACTATCTGAACAAGATGTTGGCTGTTGCTCAACAGCTCAGTTCGATTGATGCAGCAGTGACCGATGATGAGCTGGCAATAATAATACTATCCAACTTGCCAGACTCATTCGACCCACTTGTAATTGCACTTGAAAATTGTGGTCAGGAACTGAACGCCGACGTCGTCCGAGCTAAATTGCTACAGGAAGAAACGAGACGTCAACGAGGTGAGTCCATTCCTGATGAATCTGCTCTAGCAACAAAGCCTAGTATCAAGAAGTCTAAATGCTTTAACTGTGGTAAAGCTGGACACTACACTAAAGATTGCAAGTCACGATCAAAACAAGGTCCTAAAGGTGACAAACAAGACAAAAAGGATAGGCCTAAGTCTACAGTTCTTTGGACAACAGGTAATCGAAATGTACACAAAGCTGAAGACTGGTGCGTTGACTCAGGGGCGACCAAGCACATGTCAAATAAACTTGAATGGTTTGACGCAATCCAAGAAGGTCAAGCAACTTCATTATGTATGGCCGATGATACGACCGCTCCATCTACGGGAAATGGTAATGTTGCTCTAACCATTTCGGTTAATGGATCAATACGAGAAGCATCAATAAAGGACGTGCTGTATGCTCCATCGCTCAAAACTAATCTTTTGTCAGTGGCTAAACTCACAGATAAAGACTACAAGGTTGTGTTTACAAAACATAACTGCCAGATCCATAATGAAGAGGGAAACGTCATAGCAACTGCGAGCAAAACTGGTGGCTTGTATAAGCTAGACACTCCGGAGACTAACAGTGCCTTAGCAAACATCGCTGCTGTAGGGGTCACAAACCGTGAGTACACAATGTGGCACAAACGCCTAGGCCACCTCAGTCCAGGCGGAATGAAGCGGCTAGCAGATGGTATGGCTACCGGCCTAGTAATGGGACAGCCTCCTACTTCACCTTGTGTTGGGTGTGCTCTGGGAAAGCAGCATCGTACCCCGTTTTCAAAAGTTAAGACAGTCCGAGCTCAAGAAAAACTAGGCATTGTTCACACCGACCTGTGCGGAGCAATGAGCGAAGAATCCAATGGAGGAGGAAGATACTTCTTAACATTTATTGATGACAAGACAAGGTGGACCAAGTGTTACATTCTGAAGGAGAAGAGTGAAACTTATGAACGCTTCATCGAGTATCAGGCGGAAGTTGAGAACCAGAGCGGTATGAAGATCAAGATCCTGCGTTCAGACAATGGCCGTGAGTACATTAATAAATTACTAATAGACCATCTAAGAAAATGTGGGATACGCTCTCAGACTACTGTGCCGCGGAACCCAGAACAAAATGGCGTTGCTGAGAGAGCAAACAGAACGATAGTAGAGAAGGTACGTTGCATGCTTGAGGAAGCTAAATTACCTAAACGCTTCTGGGCGGAGGCAGTAAACACTGCAACCTACCTAAAGAATCGATCACCGACAGTAGCTGTGAACGGTATCACACCACAAGAAGCATGGACAGGACAGAAACCGGACCTGGCTCATCTGAGAACGTTTGGCTGCAAGGCATATGTTCACATTCCAAAAGAGAAAAGAAGGAAGCTTGACGCCAAGTCTTCCGAGCACATCTTTGTCGGGTACTCTGACACAAGCAAGGGCTACCGATGGATCAACAATGAATCAAAGAAGCTGATCATATCAAGAGACGTGATCTTCATTGAAGATGGTGAGAAGAATGACGATGTCGTCGCCGGATCAAGTGGGAGCACAGCTAGTCCTTATGTCGATGACGAAGATGATGCTAATGCCAACGCAGAAGATAATGAAGAGGATGCCGATATTGAGAATGAACAAGAAACCGTGTTCGAGCCAAGGAAGTCACAACGGAAGAGATGTCCGACAAGAATTCTCGGTGACGAGTATGTACATCTCATCACAGACGAGCCCGAGAACCTGAAAGAAGCATTCAGTGGGAGCGAGGCTAAACAATGGCAAAAGGCAGCAGATGAAGAGATGAAATCAATCGTACATAATGAGACTTGGGACCTCGTAAACTTACCAGAGGGAACCAAACCTATTAAATGTAAATGGGTCTTCAAACGAAAGGTCAATGCTGAAGGGAGGTGTGCGTTATAAAGCTAGGCTCGTAGCTAAAGGATACACGCAGAGGAAAGGGATAGATTACGATGAAACCTTTTCACCGGTCGTACGGTTCGACACCTAAGAACAGTTCTGGCATTGGCAGCTGAGAATGACCTGGAGGTTCATCAACTTGACATTAAATACGGCATTTCTACATGGCGAACTTCCCGAGGCCATATATATGGAACAACCCGAGGGCTACATTGAACCTAAAAATAAGCAAAAGGTATGTAAACTAAAGAAATGCTTGTATGGACTCAAACAGTCGAGCCGTATATGGTATGAAAAAACTTGATACCGAGTTACGGAGTATTGGGCTCGAACAAAGCACAGCTGACCCGTTGCCTATACCATGGTACAATAAGAAATGCAAAAATCATTGTTTGTGTTTACGTTGACGATCTTATTGTGTCATCGGAAAGCATAAATGAAATAAATCAGCTGAAGAAACGACTAGCGGCCAAGTTCGAGATGAAAGACATGGGACCAATTCACCACTGTCTTGGAATTAAAATAACAAGGGACAGAGACGCTGGAACGATTGAACTAAGCCAAGAAAGCTACATCAACAACATACTGAAGAGATTCAACATGTCTGAAGCAAAGCCAGTATCTACTCCTTTGGACCATAATCAGAAACTTACCAAGGTGATGGAACCTGCGGAAGACGCAGAAGAGAAGCTATGGATAAAATACCATATTGAGTGGTGTCGGCAGCCTAATGTATGCTGCGATGGCCACCAGACCAGACATAGCGCACGCTGTCTCTGTCGTTAGTCAGTTCAACTCTAACCCGGGACAAGCGCACTGGACGGGCAGTAAAGAGCATAATGCGTTATCTAAAAGGGACTGCAAAGAAGAAACTCGTCTATCGCAGAGCATCCGGAGAACAAATGGAAGCTTACAGTGACTCCGACTGGGCCAATGACATGGATACGAGAAAATCAATGTCCGGCTACGTTTTCAAGCTCGCAGGTGGCAGCAGTTAGCTGGCGAAGCAAGAAGCAACCGACAGTCGCCGTCTCAACAACCGAGGCGGAGTACATGGCACTCAGCCAAGCTGCCAGAGAAGCAACATGGCTGAAACGACTACTGAATGAATTACCCATTGGGGGTGACCATCAACACGTCGTAGTGTGCTGCGACAACCAAAGCGCCATCAAGCTTACTTCGAATGCAGCACTACATGGGCGTACGAAGCACATCGATATCCAGCATCATTTTGTCAGGGAGAAGGTGCAAGAGGGACATATTTCTATGAAATACCTACCCACAGAAGAAATGATCGCAGACATCATGACCAAAGTTTGCCCCCTGCAAAAGCACGGATGGTGTGTGAAGAATTTGGGACTCTTGTAAATTAAGACTAGGCCTATGGCAAGTGGAAGTGTTATAAATGTGCCATAGCCCGCTCAAATTTAAATCTAGGGCCTTATGCCAGTGCCACCTGGTGCTAGATGTATAAAGTACAAACAGGAAATAACTCTATTACCCACAGTGCACCATTGCTTCCTGTGTTGTCATCCTGTCACAAATGTCTGTGTGCTAGGCCTAGCCTATTAGTTAGATTAGATTAACTTTATTAAGTTCAGTTTTGAGTTCATCAACTCGGTTACCAAACATTTACAACAATAACCACATATTCTGCACAAATGCAGGGCACTGACAAGAGTCAACAACAACCTTGGTATTTTCTTATGCGCTCTTTGAATTCAGAGACATTTCTAGGCAATGGATTTATAACTCTTTCATCCAAACACCATTCCAACTCTTGGTCACAGAACCAAGAAAGGAGTGTTTACCTACATCCGTGTTACATTTGTGAACAAATACTTTCATACTATGATCTTTTCTACTCTCTAAATGGTGCAAAAATAATCTTTTTATTTAGGTCATCCCAAGCCGGTTGACCTGTAAATACTTTGTAAAAAGCACACAGTTTAGCATTTATTCTACGTTCATGTAATGATTCCATCCTAGATCTACCATCATTCACTTGGACTATGTCTCCTTCCCATATTTACCTAGTACCTTTCTAATTGCTTTTCTTTGCACCATCTCTATAGCATCAGTATGTATTTTTGAGTGTGGGTCCCACACTAACCCAGCATACTCTAAACAAGGTCTAACAATTTCAATGTATGCTTTCTCCTTTACATTTCCACTACACCCCTCAAGTTCCCCATAAAAAAATTGTTTGTTTATTTCCCTTACATATAACTTGGCTTACGTGCTCTCCCCAATTTAATTATTATTTAACAGTGCTCCAAGGTATTACAATTTCACGATACTCTAAACTTTCTCCATCAAGCATATAGTGATAAACATTCGTTTTATGCTTGAGTGTAAATTTAATTAGCTGACTCTTAGCTGCATTCATTTTTCATTCTATTGGCCTTGATCCATTCCACTATTTTGTCAATAGCTTTTTGAAATCTGAGACAATCATCCATATTGTTAATTCTCATATATAATATGCAATCGTCTGCAAAAAGTCTTATAAACACATCTCCATCCAGACCTATCCCTATATCATTTATGAATATTAGAAATAGAAGTGGGCCAAGAACACTTCCCTGTGGAACCCCTGATAAAACAGCTACTTCATCAGAATATTCATCACCTACTTTAACAACTTGCACTCTTCCTGTGAGCCACTCATTTATCCATTTCACTATTCTTGGGTCTATTCCTAATTCATTTATTTTACTCATCAATATATCATGAGGTACCATATCGAATGCCTTGGAAAAATCTAGTAGTATTGCATCAACTTCCCCTTTATTGTCAACCTCATCAGACAAATCCTGAATAAGGCTCGCTAATTGACTTTCACAAGAATAGCCTTCACGAAAGCCATGTTGAGTGTTTAACAGATAACCAGTTTGTTTCAATTGGTATCTTATATATCTAGAAATCATAGTCTCAAAAACTTTACAAACACTACTAGTAAGACTTACTGGCCTGTAGTTTTCAGCCCTATCTTTTTTCCCATCTTTGGGTATTGGAGAAACCCATGCAGATTTCCAATCATCTGGTATTTGCTCTCTCTAATATATCTATCTTTAAATATCAATAAATCCACTTTAATCTTTCAATGTCAACATTATTTTATAACAATTACAATGAAGAAGAGTCGAGACAAGTAACTCTGATACACATACATGGCAGATATCCGGAAAGGGAGTGACTGCACATGTATACAGACGGATCGGCAAAACCTGGAGAAGGCAATGCTGCAGCAGGAATATAATGTAGAGAATTTGAGAAGGCACTATATGCAGGAAGAAATGGCAGTAACTATGATGGGGTACCAAAGCTGGTAGCAGGTCAGCCAAAAAATAAAATTGTGATACTTTCTGCCTCAATGGCGGCAATACAGGCAGTTGCGAGCAAGGATGAGGTGGACAGCGAAGTCAGAGAATGTAAGTTACACATTCTGAGACTGAATAATGATGGAAAAAAATTATACTGCAGTGGGTACTGCACACTATAATCTGCATGGTAATGAGAAGATAGATAGCACAATGCCACAAACTGAGAAGGCACTGTCTTGGGGCAGTTAAGTCCCATCTAACATCTGCTGCTAAGAATTCGGTGCAGAGGTAGTGGGAGGAGGATGCAAAGGACAAGCCATGGCAAAGTATAGTATCAAGAAGGACTAAACCACCCAGATACCGTATAAGAACAGAAAGGTCTCATCTGCCCAGTTCAGACTTGACACAGGGCATGACCTGTTGGGTCAACATTTACACATTAAGTAGGAATTTATTTATTTTCTTCATATAGGCCTAAGAGTCTATACAGCACAAATACCATTTTAGATAAACAATACTAATAAAAAATAAATAAAGTAAAAATTAAAATTAGATTAATATATCTAAAAATTAACTAATAATATTATTATTTACTACAATTCAGAAATTAAAAAAGTCCGCCCCAACCGGGAATCGAACCACGGATCTCCCACATTCCAGGTGAGCGTCTTAACCACTAGACCATCAGGACGGACCATCAGACCATCAGACTAAACAAATTGAGAAATAAATCCTCGCTCATACCTGCGTAAAGGTAATGACATTATAAATGTTTGGTGGTCAGTTCAAAGGCAGCAGATATTCGTTGCAGTACTGTTCCATCCATTCAGATGTATAATGCAGCTACAATTCAGAGATTAAAATGTACCCGTCCTGATGGTCTAGTGGTTAAGACGCTCACCTGGAATGTGGGAGATCCGTGGTTCGATTCCCGGTTGGGGCGGACTTTTTTAATTTCTGAATTGTAGTAAATAATAACAATTACACCTACGGGAGTGTTTCCCGACTAAACAAATCGAGAAATAAATAATAATATGGTGATGAACAATCAAACAAATATATCAAAATTATAAGTGCAACAAAACATAAGATTAAATACAGGAATGTGTTTTTAAAAGAATCGAGGGGGAAATGCTAATGACCTTCATCTGCAGCCCAATCACGGATTGATTTTTTAAAAGAATTATAATCGGAAAATATGTCGAACTTAGGTAAATTATTATTAAAAAAAGGTAAACGAAAGGTGATAGATCTACGGGTAATAGAAAGTCTAGGTCTAGCTACATGGAAAAGGTGCGTAAGCCTAGTAAAGCGGGATGGAACATGGAGTGGAAACATGGAGACAAGACTGGTGGACCAGAAAACACCATTGATGATACGGTGCAAGAAAGACATGTCATAGCGTTTTCTTCGAGTGGCTAGATCTGTCATGAAAAGTTCATTCATAATTTGTTGTCGTGACCAGGCATTAAAAGCTGGGACACGATGACGAACAATTGCACAGAAAAATGAAAGTACTCTATCTATCTGTTTTATGTTGGTATCAGTTGACAATGCCCAAACTGGAGTACAGTACCGGTACTCAATCACAGGTAAAACACAGCCAGTGAAATATGATTTAAGCGCAGTTGGGTCACGAATATCAGTCAACCTATATAATAAACCCAATAGGGACATGGCTTTTGATGTTATTTTAGAAATGTTCTCAACGAAAAGGAATTTTGAATCTATAATGACGCCAAGATCTTTTATTTTAGAAACTCGCTGAATGACTTGCCCCAACAAATTATAATTACAGACTAATGGGAAATTCCGCGATGAAATTGTTAACAATGAGCACTTATCAGGATTAGGACAAAGAAGCCAGTCCAAACACCAATGAGAAAACGCTGCTAATGCATCTTGAAGAGCGATTGCATCACATAACTTCGACACAATTCTAAAAATTTTACAATCGTCAGCGTACAAAAGAAAATCACAAGCAAATGGTTTAAGTCTGTCTATAAGATCGTCCACAAACAGCACGAAAAGGAGAGGGCCCAATACACTGCCTTGAGGGACACCTGATAACACTGGTAGGCCTAACCAAGAGGAAGATGAACCAGAAATAATTACACGTTGCTTTCGATTTGTAAGAAAATTCTCAATGAGTGTAAGTAAATTACCACTCATACCAAAACGCTCTTTTATCTTGTAAAGAAGGTGTTTGTGGCTTACAGAATCAAATGCCTTTGCAATGTCAATGTAGGCAACGTCCAGCTGGGATTGGTTGTCCAGGGCATTAGTGGCATGATGTTGCAGGACTGCAAGATTAGTGAGACATGAACTGTTAGGGAGATACTCATGTTGTTCATGCAAAATAAGTGGAAGAGAGTGGGCCAAGAGACGATGATGGACAATTCTTTCACAAATGGCAGATAGAATTGGAAGAATTGATGTAGGTCTATAGCATTTCACAGATGTTTTGTCTCCTGCTTTAAACAATGGTATGACATTAGCCTGTTTCCAGGCAGATGGAAAATTACCTGTCATAAAAATCTTATTCCATATGACAGCCAAAGGATGAGACAAAACAGAGGAACAATTTTTAAGAAATATAGCTCCAATACCATCTGGGCCAGTCGCACGACTAGATTTTAGATTATAATAAGTTCTCTTACCTCAGAAGGTGTAGTAGATATGTTATTAATACTGTGAGAGGAGACATTAGATACTGGTAGTCTATGTTAACAGCGTTGGGGAGTCCCGCGTAACGCATGCTTCTCTCCAGAGATCGCGCTCCGACTCGTATCAGTCACGTGGTCTCGATGGCTGTGACAGACTCGCCAGCCAGCCCGAGCGAGAGAGCAAGAGCTGTGTGAGTGTGTGAGCCGCGATCTTCGAGCTATCTAACTACATAGCGGTAGGTCAGGGTCATTTAAACATTAAATTACGAAACTGCAAGAAATTCACTTTGTCTTGACCATGACAAACGCCTGATCCTTTTTTTTTGACAGTCGGGGGCGGCCATACGCGGTGAGCTATATTCCAGTGCTGAATGTCATTGCCAGTTTAAAATTGAATTGTAATCAATCCCACACTTTGACAATACGATGTTTGTGTATGAAATAGGTTATTTGACACTCACAAAGTAAACTGCTATACTAATTACAATTCCATCTAAGATCATTGTGGAGTGGCAGTAGCTTTCAGATGGTGAGATTGTGCAAAAGGCAGGCCATGAGTAGGCCTATGGTTTTATAAGTTTGCAATTCGAGGACAATGTGAAATATTAATGTCCCCATTACTAATAGCATCTGGTCTGCAATTATTACCGATAAAAATAGTATATTCGCTTTCTTTACCTTTTACACTCAAATAATTATTCGAGAGGCCGTCGGTCCGATCCCAGCCACCGGCAATCCTCTAATAAAGTTTATTTATGCGTTCTCAAGCGAGTATTTTTATCTCCCAATTCGCACACAACGTTCATTTCTGTTATATTTTTAAATTCAAACTTTGAAAACAGACAGTAAGTTCTCATCAAAATTATCTTCTAAAATGCATTCTACTATTTATTTCTCAAGGGTAAAGCGAGCAATGAAGGACACACAGCAATAGTTGGAAGAGAACTAATATTTTTATGTGTTCGTGTTCGTCATTATTTACATCAAAGTCTAGCTCGCAACCTTCTCGTGCCCTTTGACTACCTCCCCGACGGTGACGACAATGACAACACGGACGGATGAGGACACAGACGAAGACGACCACGACGTGGGGGAACCCCTGCCCTCCCCATTCGCTTGTGGCTGGGTCTGACCAGCACAGGCCTGTCCACCCCTTGTCCCTCCGCGTCTCCCATTACGTTCCTCCCCTTGGAAAGAAGTATACATAGAAATTGTTTTATATTGAAGCCGCGGCCCTAAAACTACTAATACTAATACCGGTACTAATAAAAAACAAATCATTTCAATTTCAACAAAAAGTAATAAGTTGATGTATATTAAATTAAAATGCCATAAAAATAAAACTGTAGTATAATAAAATGTGTCTTATCAATGACGAGGGTCTTTTATAACATTTTGCAGTTATACACACAATGTAATTGTTGTACAGGTGTTTTCAATTTCAATCGATTTGCAAGCTAATCTGAGTAATTATTTCGCGGTATGTGATAATCTACAAATGGATGTGAGAATGAGAATAACTTTTGACCAGATAATGACATTTTGTTCAAAAGTCAATACTGAAGTCTGATTGTAAGATCAACCTCAGCCACTTTGATATTTCGTCCAGGAGTCCAACAAATTTGATGATTTGGCAAGATCGACTTGAATATTGCAGAACAATTATTACAGTATGTAAAGAACAGAACAGATCAGTCATCAAATAGTTATACTAGGAAGCTTCACAAACGCTTTTTCAGGCGCGTTGTTGGATGAGCGTATGTTTTTTTAAACGAAAAAAGTGTTAAATTGCGATTTTCATGAGAAATTATTTTTCGATTGCGCTCAAATTTTACACAAATATATATATAAATTCATAAAATTGAGGTTCTGTGAAAATATCATTAGAATCGGATAAAGCATGTAGATGTTACAAGTCGGAGAAAAATTTTTTTAAACGAAAAAAGCGTAAAATTGCAATTTTCATGACATTATTTTTCGATTGCGCTCAAATGTCACACCAATATATTAATTCATAAAATTAAGGTTCTGTGAAAAAATCATTACAATCGGATAAAGCATGTAGGTGTTATAAGTCGAAGAAATTTTTTAAAAATCGAAAAAAATCGTAAAATTGCGATTTTTTTTATTGCGCTCAAAAACGTGGCAGTTCTAAGTTCAGAGATTTCGAAGGCCTCCATGAAATTTCATCGCAATTAGAGTATCTGTCTAGCCGGAATCGTGCGGACAAATACACAAAAATACAAAAAAAAAACATGCCGGATTTTTTCCTTCAGTGTAGTGAAATGGAATCTTCGCTTCGCTCGCTACGCTCATCCAACGAGAACGAGACAGAGAGAAACAAAGAAATTCCAAAAAAGGAATTTCAATTCATCCTGATTATACATACATAATTGTAGTAGAAATTTCCCACTGTAGCTGGCCAAAGTAACAACCTTAGGCTAAAAAAATAATATGAGCCGGACTCGTGCTGCGTTTTCGCTAACCACTTGAAGAAAGAATGTTTGGGAATTTTCATTAGCAACTTTTAGCAACAGCATTAATTATACCTCATATCGATGATACATAACAAAAAGTCGTTATCTCAATTTGTAACGCACATGCATATTCAATATCACTATTCTGCCACCAACAAAAAAAAATACGTAACTGTAACTGTACACATTTTCATGAGTGCGTCTACAACAATCAATACACATTTATATATTTTATATAAAATGACAATATGGGCTAAGCCGCCTCGATCTCTTTTTGTTGGTGCAAGACGAATAAATATTAGCGAATAGTATATCGAATACCATAAGTAATAAATTTTGACAATTTTAAGAAAATGTTTAGTTTTCCTTGTGAGTGGCATTTTTTTTCTGGGGGGCGGGGGGTTGTTGTTAAATAGACTAGTATTTTGAAGAATTCACTTTTAATCAATAAAAAGTAAATACAGCATATATTTTGCCAACTCAGAAACAGGCAGAGCTGATCGGCGACGGCTGGAGACATGCTCCCAGTCCAAGTCTCGTAACACGCGATCTAGCCAAGGTCACTTGGCTTCGTCACTTGGAAAGAAAAGCCCCTGGCCAGCGGCGTAATTACGGGGGCTGGGTCGAGGCAAGGTTGGGGTCGAGGGGGAACAATTTTTTTATATTATGAAGTATTTATTGACATATAATGTAGATATTGAGATATTTTCATATTGTTGCAATTGTTTCGTACTTCTATTATAAGGGTTTTGTCACCAAAAATTGTTAAAATACCCTCTATACAGAGTACACATTAAGAATCGAACCATTTTCCGGGTCTATGCCCATAAGCCAAGGTCCCTCCCCCCATTAAACACAATCATGTACTTTACCCAGCAAAGAGCATAATACCCATAAATTATTTTTGGGTGACACACTGACTCTACCCACATACCCCTTTCACCAGCCATGCTGACCATTGATCATTTTGAGGTTACAAACATGTTCACCGCACAAAAAAACACACAAGAAAACAAGGGATAGTTACGCCACTGCCCCTGACAGGTAGACTAGCTGCGGATTAAATTATAAAACTATATAGACAACAGTTCTTTGGTATCTCTTGAACACCAACCATGTTCCAATATTACTTCATTTTTGTGGTGAATACCTGATTTTCAGCGGAAATTCACATGTACTGTAGGGGTCTCGCAAACGAGATTTACAGTCGTGTTGCATGTATGAGAATAATTAATTTTGATAAGTCTGGTATCTTTTTTTTAAACATACAAACGGATAATTTAAATAAAGTATTCATTCATGTAATACTAATGATTTTAATATTATGCGTGCCACTATAACTACACTATAACACTTTAACAAGAAATTATTTTTAAAGGTACTCAAAAACGTATGAGGTCTACGTTTGAGATACTTCTAGGGTTCCCTGAAAAACACAAAATGAAAGTTCCTGTAGTTATTTGTAAGGCATGGCGCAAACAAACACAAAAAGAACACAAACGAGAAAAATATATTCATAGGTTATTATATTTATTTATTTATTTATTTATTTATTTAATATCTATATCCTATTTACTTAAAAAACAAATTTACAAAGGAGGACAACTAAATAAATCTAATTTCATAAATGCAGACACAACAATGAACTACAGTCAACCGATTGTATTGTTGTCTTTGTTTATTCGAGTTTAGATCTCTTTTGCTCGGATAGGTAGAATTAAAGAACAGTATAATCCATTATGTTTTATTATATTCTATTTCCAATTGTGTACCTGGTTACAAACATACTTATACATTTCTTATTAAAATAAAATACATCTAAATACATCTAAGCGCTCGACTCTGATTCGGGAGGTCTCGGGTTCGAATCCCGTCGAGACCGGCAATCCTGACTGAAGGTTTTTTCCGAGGTTTTCCTCAGTCGTTAAGGCGAATGCAAGGGATTGAGTCCTCTTAAACAGCCCTCGGACATCCCTTTACAATTTCCTATCCGCACATACCTAGTTCACCTGAAGAGGGGCTAATTGCACCCTATAACAGGTTTCCCACGATAAAAATTTAAAATTACTTGAACACACACAGCAATGTTGTTGGTAGAGGGTAGAATATACGTTTTCCATGTCATTCCAACTTCTATTGTCGAACCACAGATGAGTGGTTCCCAACATCCGTATTTTACAAATTTTAAAACCGTTTCTGGCCGCTATCGTGTCTCCCTTTCTGTGCCGCGGTTCTCCTGCTAATGTTTCATATAGGGTACATACTTTTGAGGTTACCTCCGTTCATGCAGTGTTACCCAGACCAATTATAAGATCATTTCCGCAACAAGTAACAATTTATAGAAATAACAAGGAATCACAAGGTATCCGCACAACGGCACAAAGTATATACGCTTTGATGGCCAGTACGGGCAAGTTCCACAAAATAAAGAGCTTCGTAAAGGGAACTTAGACACACTACCTCTCAAATTAAAAAATAAGAAAATACAGCAATTTCTAAACAGGTTCTCATTTTTTAAAGTTCATGTCAAAGGTACCTATACAAATTCATAGAAATTTTCCAAAAAACAATAAGTTGAAATGGGTTCCTTCCTGCCATCCTCGGAAAGACGCGGAAGTCACAAACGGTAAAATGTAAACAGTAGGGCTGTAGGGATGCAGTACGTTTATGATATTTATGTTTACTTCTTAATTCGAGCAGGTTTCAATTGCGTTAGAAACACCAGAAGTAAAATTCATTTTTAATTATTTATAAGTTCCTTTAAGATAACTATAATTTGCAAGATCCTGAGGTTACGTGCTCCTTTTAGCGTTTTCTAAGTAGCAATTCCTTCCATGGAACAGTAATATTAAAATATTAAATTTAAAAATCGACAGTGAGATGAAAGCTCTGGGTTTTGCGAGTCGAATGGTATGCGTGCGTGACCTTCACCACACAGATTGTCTGTATTGCATGCGTCAATGACTCAACGCACATCCAACACACACACACACACACACACACACAGGCACACATCACCCGAGCGGCGATTAGCGACAAACCAAGAGCGAGTCTCCTACTCCGAGACACGAGCTAACTTTGCGAACTGAGAGCAAGTGCCCCTGGAGCTAGACTACCCGCAACAATATTGACAATAACTTCTTAGATATTTGCGTCTAAACTATACATCCGATTTTGATGAAATTTTAGGACGTTCTTTAATATAATATTATGTAGAGACCCAATTTTGTATTTTTGTGATAACTGCATTTTCATTTACATTTTACTCAATAACTCTTTTTTTTAGGCACGAAAAAAAAAACGAAAAGGTAGGACCCTAAACAAAATATTCTTTAATATGTTACAAAAGAATTCATGTAGTTATCTTTACCCATTTAGATTTTATTCTTAAAGTGGCAGAAGTCTGCGACTCCCGAGGCCTCTTAAGGCTATTCAACCGTGTTTTTCTATTTTCCAAAATATGCTACCAAGTCAAAATATAGTGAATGGCTTTGAAAACTGGCCATTTTAGAAAATCAAAAATATTTTTTTTCAAATTTTTCTGATCCGGTACACGGCCAATATAGCCACTTCAAAATAATTTCCAACTTCAATTCGCCAAGGCACACCATTCAATGTAGGGTGTTGTGATTTTGTGACATTACTTTTCAACTGTTCTTCTATAGACTGACTGAGAGAAAAGTTTTTTTTTAACAATTGCCTTTCCTGTAAAGTTTTTCGTTTGGCGGTATTTTTTACCGATTTTTACCGCCAAACAAAAAAATTTACAGGAAAGACAATTGTTAAAACTTAAAACAAATCTTTTTTGTCTCAGTCAGCCTATAGAAAACCAGTTGAAAAGTAATGTCATAAAAACACAACATCCTACGTTGAATGATGTGCCTTGGTGAATTGAAGTTTGAAATTATTTTGAGAGGGCTATATTGGCCGTGTACCGGATCAGAAAAATTTGAAAAAAATATTTTTGATTTTCTAAAATAGACAAGTTTCAAAGCCATTTACTATGTTTTGACTTGGTAGCATATTTTGGAAAATAGAAAAACGCGGTCGAATAGCCTTAATAGGCACAGATGGGTCAGAAGGAACAGTGAAATTGCCATAGAAATATTGATTAAAAAGCTCAGTACGATCTAATTTAGAAGCAAATACATTGTTAAATGACACTTCAGGGGGAATTCTTTCAGTATTGCGACGGGAATTAAAGTCGGTATATCAACTTGGAAAAACTTTTAATATGTTAAAGGTGTTGATGTTTTAGAACGTTGGTTAAAAGGGAAAAAATCCCAAAAAATTCTGCTGCGCTCGGCAGCGATTTTAGTGGTTTTCCGGCCGAACGTGGAATGACGTCATTGTACGCCCGGCTCGCTGGCTGACTTGAGCTTCGTATGCGCGCTCGGTCCCCCGCCCCGCATAAAGAGATAACATTGCAGTATAGTATCATAATTCAATAGTGCGGTGAAAGAATGTGCATCAGCTGAAGTAATAGTGTAATAATATTGATGCTATATTATAATGGTGTATGTGAGTCTAAATATAAAATGGTGATCAAGTGCAGGTGAATATAAAAATAATAATAGAAAATAAATTACACAAACAGCTATCATTTCATCGGTTTCCAAACTGTGATAAGTTATCATAAGCATACCAGCAACTATTGTCATACTTGTCTTTATTTTTCATAAAAAATATTTATATTATATTTTTCCGTGCACATTTTGTCCTAATATTGTGAGCAAATGCATGTATATGCAATAACCATCATGTAGAATCATTCAAAATCAATGATAATAAACAGTCATTCTTTATAGAAGAGCGTTGTGCGCGATTTTCACCCAACTTAAGCCCCAAACCATCTAGCAGACAATCACATTAGAAATAGAACCTTCCTCACACGACTGTACATGACACAAGCTCGCACTCACATTTAACTGAGCGGTCGTAAACACCCTGCGCAATCTGTGTTGTATACGTGATAAGTTATGCGATACTTGAGGATACTTCTTTCCACGCACTTACCAACGCACTCGTATTCAAACAAATACATACCATTTCTAATAAAGAAAACACAGATGACGATAGGGTGAGATGCCAACCCCCCCCCCCAGCAAACATGCACAAACACACATATCACACATTCACAACATGAATATTATATTGCTGCATGAACGTACTGCTAAAACGTATATCAATAAATGTTTCATATTTGGTACCTAGATCATAATGTAATGTGAATTTGACATACAAAATAACATGTTTTACACAGGTGCCCTAGAATCTTACCACAAAAAAAGACTCAAGTATCTTCCAAAGCGAGTTCACTATCCATACGAAGGAATAGAAGCATGTGGTATACTCGCTATACTTGATCATAATCATCATAACTGATAATAATTCATCATCATCATCATATCATCATCTTCATCATAATTGGTGCTCTACAAACGAAACGCACAGCTGCGAGAAATCGACTGATTGGGTTTTGAAAGCCGAGTACTTCGTAACGCGAGCCGGCCGCGGACCGGCTACACGCTTGGGTCGACTCAATGGGTGGCCGTAGAGTGACGTCATTTTTAGGCCACTAGTTTTCGTGCAGTGATATTTTAAAACTCTATTTACTTAGCAACCAGATGTCCGATCAAGCTGCATCTAAGATCTATTTCCGTGAAATTGAATGGTTCAAGATATGCTATGAAGTGCTACCAAGATGAGATAATTCCTTTAATAAGAGTCCAAAACCTTTTAGGATTAGTTCTTGCATCATAGGTCATATGATCAATATAATCCTTATATTCATTCCTGAGACGTTGTTTAGCAAGCCTACGCAAATGCTCGAACATATGACGTGAATGTGGATTAGGAAATTGCTTCCATTGTAGTCATGCCCTATTTTTGTTCTTGAGCGCCGTTCTGATACCATGAAGGAAACCGCCGACTTTTAGGCTGCCTGTGAGGAACGTGGTCTTGAATAACATTCGAAGTCTACTCGTAAAACATATGAACTACATCATCAACATCGGGCATATCTTCCAATTGGTTTCACGGAAGAAGTTCAAGAGCATGCCTTACATCCACCTAACAGGTCCTATTCCACATCGGCACTTCTCTGAGGATATCATTGGACCAAGGTCTTCTAGGTTTAGATAGTGGCAGAAATGACAGGTCCAAAGATAGATGATCTAAATAGATCAAATTTCTGCCAGGAGAGACTGTCATTGTATCGAGAGATGATAGAGCGAGATCAAGAGTTTGAAAGTTTCGTGTGCTATTCATATTGAACTGATTTAGACCAAGACCATCTATAAAATGCTGGATAAACCACTGGTCACAACCATCAGTATCATTACCAGTTTGTGGAGTGGACCGCTTGATATGCACATTAAAATCACCAACCAATATTATCGGCGCTCTAGGATGAACCTTTAGCACGGATTCTAAACATTGCTCAAGATCAACGTAGCTACCACTAGGTGGTCTGTAGTAACAACCGATTAATATTTTATTATTTGGTATGAGTAGCTCTACCCACAATATTTCACAGTTTGTCTCAAGGCCATTTCTTCGTTTAGCAGGCCAAGATGAATTGTTCACTCCAATCATCACTCCACTACCACGGGTAGGACAAACACGTCTGAAGAGCGTAAATGACTTGCTGAGTGGCAGATTAAATGGCAGATTCAAGTCTATGCAGCTTGTGAGGTAAGGAAGAACAGAATCGACGACATCTTTTCAGTTGTGACAGGACTAAGTCTGAACTTGACACAATGCCTGATGGCATGACGCATGTACGAAGGGAATCCTGTCTCTATTGGATAACACGACAACACATGATGGCCGAGTAGGCCGATTGGGGCCAAGAAGAGACCTCTATGACAATGGAAAATACAAAAATTAATATGGAACACATTTTAATCTCGTCTAGGTCTACGGCCACATTTAAGGAGGTATCACAGTTCACAGTGCACACAACGATATACGTTGTAATATTGTTTTCATTTACATACTTATTTTCCCTTCAAGGTGTTCTCATATCACTTGCCATCTTATCATATTCAAATTAATTATACTTATTTAGTTATCAGTGTTTATTTTTAAAAGTACCCCTACCTATGTATATATATATATATATATATATATGTTAAGTTATACTTTACGGAATAATCACGCTTTATTGGATTTAAACAAATATTTAATTAAAACTTCAACGTTTCGAGACTAGGGTTCCATTTCAGAAGAGTTGGTATAAACCATCTTATACCAACTCTCTTGAAATGAAACCTAGTCTCTGAACGTTGAAATTTTAATTAAATATTTGTTTTAACTCCAATAAGCTGATTATTTCCGTAAGTATAACTTAACATAAACCAGAATCACGAAGCCTACAACAGACATATATATATATATATATATATATCAGGTACTTTACTAAGTATCTTTTATCTTTACCTAGATCTTTACCAACCTGTATCTAGATCCATTTGAGCCAGAGTATCTTGACCTATACCTAGACTTTAACTTCTTCTTTTCATATGCCCGCATTTTTGGCTTACTGGGCCATCATGCATTTTCTGGTTTTCCTCATAGTTCATGCCAAGTTTGAAGGGCATCTATTTCGTATTTAAGACTTAAACAACTCATCAGATGCTCTCTGTTCTGTTCTTCCCTCCCACATAGACTGCAAGTACTGCTATTGGGGCTCACGGTCAAAAGACCGCGGCAACAATCGCGCCGCCCATAAGACCGCCGCAACAAGGTCGACGCCCATATGATCGACAGGCCAATAAGACCGACGCAATAATGTCGACAGGCCAATAAGACCGACGCAATAATGTTGACAGGCCAATAAGACCGAGTGGGCCAAAAAACCGACACAATTATGTCGTCAGGCCAATAAGGCCACCAAAATACCCGTTTGATATGGATTCTATAATTTCTGGATTGTTTCCCAAATACCAAAAATAGTCACATTACAATTTACAATATGTATAATGTATTTTTATCACACCTTTTGAAAAAATTTCGATCATCAGCGCCCTGGGGCGACAAGTTTACGTTCAATTTGGTTTATAACAATATATATAATATAGCACTTATTGATCTGTCGTCGATATCATTAGCATGTCGAAATTATTAAAATGTCAACCTTAGTAGGCGTGTCAACCTTATTGCAAATGGCCTGTCGAGATTATTAGCCTGTCGACATGATCGACCTGTCGAGATTATTGGCGTGTTGAGATTTTTGGCCTGTCGACATTATTGCGTCGGTCTTATTGGCCTGTCGACATTATTGTGTCGGTCTTATTGGCCTGTCGGTCTTATTCGGTCTTATTGGCCTGTTGATCATATGGGCGTCGACCTTGTTGCGGCCGTCTTACGGGCGGCGCGATTATTTCTGCGGTCTAATGGGCGGTTACCGCTATCGGTGATTCCTATCCGATGGAGGTGCTTTCCAAGCAGATCATGTCATGTTTGAAGTATAAACTGTGCAGTAGCTGTTCGTCTATTTCCATGATGTTTGACATTTTCCAGTACTTATCTTTAGCCATGCTTTCTCTTTCCCTTTATCAATCTACTATTTTTGCACTCTCCTCTTGGTTGCTGTGCTAAGATTTTAAGATGTGCCTTTACTGATTAATGTGACAGATTCTTGACTACTTGGGGCATTTTGCTGCCTCTCTTTGCCAGGTAATCTGCCTTCTCATTACCATACACTTCACAATGTGCTGGAATCCATTGCAGCACTACCTCTCTGGCATCATAATATAGCCTTAGCAGCAGTAAAAAAAATCTTACTCAACACTGGGTGGTGGGTGATACTAACAGACTCAAGAGCATCTATCTAGGCTATAGTCAGTGTTGGGTCAAGAACTTGTTCACGAGAACGAGTTTTTTTAGTAGTAGTAGTAGTAGGTTCTTTATTCTGTTGTTACAATATTATGGTTACAACAAAAATGGCGAGGTTCAATCGATATGGATTGTTCTTCCACCTAACCATTTTACATATTATAAATACAAACAAATAATATATAAAGTAAACAATACAAATAATATAAATATAGAAATAGAAGATTAATTAAACACAATAGATACCTATTTAGTTAAGTAGATATGTACACGATTCATTGAAATGACTGTGGTGTAACGGGTCGCTTTGCCCCCTCTGTCCTAATTAAATTTTTCGCAATTAATTTCCATAAATAGCCATCCAAAATAAATCATCATCTTCAATGATATTTTATTTTTATGATAATATATTTTCATGTGAGATAATAAGTCTAGGAGCCAGGGATTGTGTCCTAAACAGGGGCATAATTTCCACTGTGTTAAATTTCATGTGACCTTGGCCGGTAAGAGGGCTAGTTGGCGATGCTTCTGGTGAAGCCTTGTCAACTCAGTTCCGAGAATCGAGAGAGAGTGAAGTCGATTCTTAGCGGGAATTACGAATGCACCAATGGGAGGGGTGTATTCGACGACGGTGTGGCAAGTGCGGCTTGCAGAGTTTGCAACGCTGTGCACCTGTACCGTTAGTTTTTAGCTGTGTGCAACGAGCGGCTGAATCTGGAAGAAAAGATGCTAGCTTGTGAGTGGTGCAAACGAGAGCACGCCGAGCGCTGACCAATAGGGGCTGCGTATAGTCCAGTCATGCGGCGCAACCGGTCGTTTTGCAAGCCAGGGAAGCCAGCCGACCTCGGGAGCGAACGAGAGGTTTGTTCACTAGTGTTTTGTATCGAGTTGAGTATACAGGTGCTTACCTACGTGCGCGTTGCGAATCAGTACGTGTGAATTATCGCGTAAAATAGCCGCAATGGCAGTGTTTGTACGAGCCAGAAAGAGGCCTAGGGAACACGTGAGTGTATTTTAGTGTGTTTATTATCAAATTCTTCGGAAATTAGCGGAGTTTGTGGGGAAGAAGATAGCCACGCCATGTGGTACTAGCCCAAGCCCGCACACCATGACGACCACGCTATTCCTATGGTCCACTCTACACCCATCAGGCCTTACTAAAACCTATCTAAATTAATTTCTATTGCAATATCAATAGAGATATACATCAATCCATCCTTAATTTCGATAATGCTCGAATTTCCATCTGAATCTGACCACGTGGTAACACACGGAGACCTCGGGACCCACACCATCTGCACCTACTAGGTCCTCACTCCTGTTGGAGTTCTCCATTGTTTGAGTCCTGTTGATCCTCCCTATGTCCACCCTATTGTAACCGACACCGTTGGATCGCCCACGCGAGCCAGTGCGTGAGGAGAGGGAAGTGCCGGATAGTCCACTATCCGACGAGCAGTTCGGGTTAATCCGCCTACTTGGGATTTCGACGCCGACGCGCAACCGG
The DNA here is from genome assembly GCA_024449915.1 of Sweltsa coloradensis. Classification (NCBI taxonomy): domain Eukaryota; kingdom Metazoa; phylum Arthropoda; class Insecta; order Plecoptera; family Chloroperlidae; genus Sweltsa; species Sweltsa coloradensis. The sequence continues at coordinate 127,132 of JAMZAV010001089.1, forward strand.
TCCGCCTTCCAAATCAGGGGACGCCAACGGCAGGTTTCCGCCTCAAATTCAACTTTTCCCTCCTTACAACTACGCATCGTACACGTGTGAACTACGCATCGTCGACAAACAACCATGCGGTCAGCATGCAGAAGGACAGTATTGAGTACTAAATTTATTTAATCATACCAGATCTTATCTTATCATGTATCAATAATGAATGTATGTTTTAAATGGGGGGTTTTCTTGTTCACCAATGCATTGGAAGTTAAAATCGAGTCATTGTTTAATACTGTATCACATGTCATCTAAGCTTCATTATACTACGGAATTCCAACCATTACAGTGTACGAGTGCATTGCCCGGAATGTCCTTCACAACACCAGTAACTTCCTTTTACATATCTCAGGCCCTCAGCCAACCTATGAAATTAGAAAACCCTAGATCTTAAACACTAGATTAAGCAGGTGCGCCAACCATCCAGGACCGACGGAGGGAGCAGCCAGCCGCGCCCACCCTTGTGGAAGCTTGGAGTCCGGTGAGCCGAGTGTACACTGAAGTACAAGGTTTTGTCTTACAGTGTGCACAAGGTAGTAAGTGCATGTCATTGCATTGTAGGTCAATGTTTATTTGTGTCGGTATATTTCCCTTGGTCTTCACTATTCCTAGCACTAATGAGTAGAACAACTCGTAGTAACTTAGAGTTATTACTGGCGCCCAACAATCGAGATAGGAAGGAGAGATATCTAATAGCTAAAGAAAAGACGTGTAATCTGAAAGGCTTAACGGTAGTGGATGAGCGCGGAGGCAGTAAACGTCACAATTGGCGGCCCAGAACGCGGGGCAGTAAGGTCAGGTGTACCTCAGTCGAGTGGGCTTAGTAGACTCAGTAAACGTCACAGTGGGTTTGTGCAGTTATTCTGCCAAAAGGAAATGGTATATACAATCAGAACAGTGTGTGACAATAGACTACCGGTATAGTATGAAGATGTATTTACATGAAAAACTCATCTAGATTATAATAAGGGGTTTCTATGAGAAACTGCTTTATTTGTTTCTTTCGAAGGTTAGGTCTTAATATATCAAGGTTTATTATTTTAGTCGCAAGAGCATTATAAATTCTTCGTCCCATATAGTAAATATGTTTTTCGAGATGAGTGGTTTTGTGTTAGGGATACTGAAGTGAGGTTTTGTGTCTTGTATTATGGTCATGTTGAATTAAGTTTTTGAAAAGCTTTTTCAATGAACTTACTCTTTTTTTCAATGAATGAACTTGAACTGTTAAAAGTTCTTTTGAGGATGAACTTTTCAGTTTTAGAAAGTTTGTTTAAAAGTTCTTTCCGGGAGTCAACCAGCTGTCGACACTTGGAAACAATAACCAGAAATCGCTCTTCCATCATAGCCCTACGCTGATTTTGACATGTGAACACGAAAAACTATAAATTGCTTTGCTTATTTCCGGGAGACAACGCCGGTCAATCGGTCACCGCTCCCAAAAAAACCTTGGTTGATTAGATACGAGATATACATTACCAACAGTATCTGTAATGGGTATATATTAGGGTGGTGGAGAAGCAAAATATAGACTTTTGAAGGAGAGCTTGGCTGCCGTTATTTTTTACAAATTTTTGTATTTGGTTGGATATTACATCTTTTTGTTGTTCGTTTGCTATCGTGGTGTGAATGATGGACTTGATTAAATTTGTTAAGTTCAAAGTTGTTTTTTGACATTTTTGGGTCCGCGGCCCCCCCAAAGATACCCCTTGTGTTTTAAGCACTAGATAAATAAATAAATAAATTGGATTTTGAGTCTACTCACTCAGTTGTATAACTGATTTTCAGTGGGGGATAGTAAATCAAAGCGACTGAGCCTACCCTGTAGGCCCCGACGCAATCGACGAGTGAGCGATAACAAACCAAAGATCAATATTTTTAATAGGAAATATAGCAATCAGTGGTATGGACAGTGCGAACACCCGCGAATCAACGCCAGAATCAACAAGGCCAATTCAGAACAACTCTGAATTTATTATGTGCTTCGTTGCAAGGACGGCTCCAAAGTCACCGTTTACAAACTCCTAAGACACGAACTGATGGACTTAAGTCCAAATCAGAAGTTAAAAAACTTCTGACTTTGACGGGAATCGAACCCTGGACCTTCTGCATTGGAAGCAGATACGCTAACAACAAGACCAACGAGCCACACGATTTATGATGGTTAAGATCAAGCTTGTACAAATTACTACGCCCGAGTAATTACGCGTTTTGATTTTGATTTTGTTTTTTCCCGGTCCCAATTGCCCGGTTTTGGTTATATGAGGTACATCTGAGTGTGGCTCAAGTTTCAAAGTTCTAAGATGAACCTTTTCCCAGTATAGCGTATTATTACATAAGAGTACGGAATTACCTACTTTTGATAATTTTGATTTTCTCCGGTACCCGTTACCCAATTTTGCATTCCATATTCAAAAGTGATAAAGAATGAGAGATATAAAAATGTATTCCACGTTTGAAACATCTCAGTTGTAGCGTTTTCTTTGAATGATTCATTTCTTAAAGTTCAGATATGTTTTTTGTCATTTTTGGGCCCATGGTCATCCCCAAATTTAGCCCCTTGTGTTTTGGACGCAAGATATTTATAATGGTTAAGAGCATGTTTAATTTCAAGTTGTACAAATTACCACGCCTTGGAAATTACGCGTTTTGATTATCATCCAAATTTTGATTTTCTCCGGTCCCTGTTACCCGATTTTGGTTTTGAAAGCAAACGTCACTGCGTCTGAAGTACATCTAAGTGTGGTCCAAGTTTCATAGTTCTAAGATTTACCGTTTTCTCTGTAGGCTAAATTAATCTCCGCGGAGAACTCCTAGCCAGCCAGCCACCAGCCAGTCACCCAGCCAGCCACCAGCCAGCCGAAAGGAATTTGACGATGTTGAGAGCCTTTTTTAACCCAGAACGAGTTGTCGGATCGGGTTGATTTTTTTTTTGGTATGTCATGGACCACATACCAGGTCATATACCGAGTTTCAAGATTGTAACTCTTTCGGGGCGGCGTGTGCAGATAGCTGAAAACCCCCCAACTCTAGTAGCTGTATATAGGGCTGGAGTTCGTGTCGCCTAAGCAGTCGCATGCGCTTGTCTGCCGGGCGACGATCGTCGCCCTAGATTATTCTATTATTCATACTACTTTTAACAAATTGGGGAAATGTTTTCAATAAGGAACTTGGAAAAGAACTTAATTAATATTTTAGACAAACTTGAACTTTTCAAAAATTTTAGATGTTAAAAGAACTTGAACTTTTTAAAAGTTTATTATTTGAGCTTTAAACTGAACTTTTAGAAAGTTCATTGAAAAACTGAACTGCCCCAACGTTGACTATAGTAAGTAAAGAAGTAGTAGAAGCGGAAATAAGGAACTGCAAGATCAAAATTCTGAGGTTGATGAATGCTGGCCACTCACTATAGTGGATGCCACTATATAGTAGGGCCTACCTATATAGTATAGTGGGGTACACTGCTGCATAAACAGAAACGAGAAAACTGATTTCCTTGCTAAAAGGGGAAGTAGGTAAAACCAAGCAATTCATAAACAACATTTCATCTGAAATCAGTCAGCAACTCGGAAGTAAAGGAAGCATGGAAGGTGAAATGGCAAGAATAAAGTGTGGAGTGAGCTAGTTAATACAAGGAAAAGTAGAAATGATAAGACAAACCATTATAGGAGAAGAACCCAGCACCATTCAGACTAGATACCGGCCATGACTTGCTAGCAAAGCACTTAGGCCTATATAGAATAGGTGTGATGGCGAGCAGCATGTGTAAACTCTGTGGTGATGGAACACAGGACAGACAAGACAACATCTATTTAGATGCGCTACATTGAAAGGACACTATAGGGAAATGCCAGGGGGTATGGACAGGAGGGAACAGGAGTCCTATCTTTACTGGTGTTGGTTGTTTGGTGTGGTTGGTTGGTTGCTAGACACATGATGACATATATGTCAATGTGGGCATAAGAGAAGAAGAAGAATAAGAGAATTTATTTCCATCAATAGATTTGTTTGGTTTACCTAGTGTAGTGTAGATTTGTGTAGTGTAGGTGTAGGCCTTGAAATCAAATTACACTACACTTTACCCAGGATAACCAAACGTTTTTTAAGCTACACTCTACACTAGATTCGCTCACATCGAACTGTCAAACTAAAAAAACATAATAAAATAACAAACAGTACGGTTGAAGGCACTAAATGAGTCAAAATGATAGAAAATGTGTACTATCTGAACGATGAAAAGCTATTTGGAATATAAACTTCAATAGTGCTTGTCCTAATTGAGGTTAGAGTACCCTACGCATTTGCCGTCATCACAAAACATAGTGCCACATAAATAAAATACTCCGAATCAGTTTCTAATACGTAATTATAGACTATTAATTGATTTTAGGAGTTATATCGGATTGTCAATGAAAGAATGTGTCATTCATCATGTTTAAAGCTGTTTCTCTTCAAATGTTGCGCCTAAATTTCTACACCTACACTCTACACGACCTCCTAGAGCTCGTGTAGAAATGCTACACTTTACACTACACGAAGTCAAACCAAACGGCTACACTTTACACTACACTTAATACGAAAACGCTTTTTAGACATTTTGAGCCTACACTAGTGTAAAGTGTAAGTTCGTGTAGCAAACCAAACAAACCTAATATGCCTCTACTACATATACTTAAGCACAGGTTTGGAGAAACACCAATTTTGCAAGGTTCCCAACAAAAAATTAAAGCCATTTCCCCGGAGTTCCCTTACCAATCGAATCATAATACTCCCAGATCATTTTGCTTGTTGGTACATACCATTCTTAAAATTTGAAAATAAATTTACGCATGATTACAGTAAATTGCGAATAAATCGAATTTAAGTTAATAATTTAGTTTCACCAAGTGTAGGCCTAAGGCTTTTAATGTATTTGTACTATCTGTTCTAACATATTAGGCCAAAACTAAAAAAGACAATATTGTTTTTTCTTACGGCCTCCTCCAACCTTTGGCCCACCCGCCCCGCATGTACACGTTAATACTGTTGCTTGGTGGTAACTTTAGACACAACACTGAACCCCAACTTTCCCTGACATACTGGTACCAGCAATTATTGTTCATTCCCCGACTTTCCCTGACCCGATGTAATTTCTCATACTCAGACTCTTCAGGTTGATAGGAATCCTGCCGAATTGGCTATATACTTACGGCAACCGTTAAGCCTGATTGCTGGAGTCGGGTTAGTGTCAGCACAAAGGCCTGAACTGGGCACTTGAACCCGCCAATGACCATTCTCGGCGTCACACTCGGTCAACTCATAGTGGTAGTCCCCCTGGAAGACATTGTCATGTGATGCATCATTGTATTCAACAGAGAAATCAATCTATAGGTACCGGTAGTGGAGCAAAGCAACATTTCCACTTAGGCCTACTAAGAAGTTACCTAGGCCCTCCTTGATAAGGCACTGATTTGTTGTTTTGTGCCTTTAACTGAACAGTTTCAGCTACGCTACGTGCATGCCTATAACAAAAGCAAGTCAGGCTTCTTCTTTGCAAGACTCAATTAGAAAAAAGGTGTTTTAAAATTTTGTTTTTTCTATTTTAGGCCTGTACACATTTGCTGGACCATTTAAGACTTTGTTTGAAGACTAGGATTTCAACAGGTACTGGGTAACCACTCTGTGCTCGCGGGTTAGGTTTTCAATAGAAGCACTAGTAATAGTAGGTTTTATTTCCATTTTTTTTACAGTTAATAGTACCATTACATAGCTGTAGCAATTGACCCATCTAATCATCTGCATGAGTGGAGAGAGAACAAGGGTATTCAGAAATGAGTTTTAGCACTCCCATGTCAGTTAGACATGTTGACTTAAGAGGGGTTGCCTAGGCTGGCGCGGAGTCGAGTTTAGGCGCTCAGCTTTCTGGTTTTTCCGGGTAAACGGTTTATATCACCCTTGTCAAATTTCACACTAACGTTCATAAAGAATAAATCTAAGCTATCCATAGTGTTGTGCCATTATCTAGATACTCATCTAGATAACATTGCATTATCTATTATCTTATCTATATAACATGATCTCAAAGTATCTATAGGTGGAACCAGATAAGCTGGCGGTTGTCAAAGTCAAGCGAGAGCACGCACGCCAACGTTGACAATTTACACACAACTGACATTAGGTAGGGCCTTCTGTATTTGGTCATGTTATCGTGATATATTATCACATATATCAAGATTTTATAAGCTGTGAATAAAGTAGTTTGTCCCATAGAGTCTGTATTTTAGTGAAATAATGATTTTAAGTTATCACAATCACGAAAGTTTTTTTTTGATTTGTTGGTAATCGTGAACCCAAAGTTCCAGCCGTTTATAATGCCAACCTTGCCAGATGTGATGCCAGTGTTCAAAATCAATATCAAAACATCAAAATGCATCAAAATGACATGATTTTATTCGTACACTTCATAAATACTTTATTTTTAGGATATATTGGGCAAGGCTTGGCTTTAAAATAGTCATGTTTTTCTTCAAAAGCAGTTTTAGAGACCGTTATTTTATTTACTTTTTGCCGATCGTGTGGCCATAGTGCGTGGGCGACAGTGCTGCGATCCCTCGGCGACCACCACCTTAACTGGTTCCACCTATATTATCTTAAATCTCAGATAATATATCTTGTTATCTATCTATTATCTGAATCTAGTTAACATTAGATAACAGATAAAATCAGAATCAGTAACAATTAATGCCAACTTCGTTCAAATTGACACTCAAAGAATTAGTTCAGGAAAAAGTTTTTTTTTATATGAACTTTTGAAAGTTAGGCCTAATTTGTATTATTTTAGATGAATTTGAACTTTTAAAAAATAGGTCTATACAAGCTAACAAACATAAATTTTCTGAAAGTTCAATATCGTTAATATTTGAATAGTGAACTTAGCTTTTAAAAGGCTCATTTAAAAAAATCACTTCTCAAACATTTCAGTCAAAATATCCTGCCCTGTTAAATAGGCCTCAAAATAATGCAACTGGAAAAATATTATTGTTCGCAGTACCGGCACCATTATGTAATTACTTATTGTGTGTAGGCCTATGTAGGTTAAAACATTCAATCATATTATTATTGCATGCCTTTTCTGCCAAGCAAGTAGGCTTACCCTATTATAATAAAATGAAATTGTTATGTTCCAACCCAAAACGCACAAGTTAAACACACTAAATCTGGACTTGAAGATAAGAATATCAAGAGTATAATTTAAACAATAGACCTAGGAACCTTGAACTTATTACAGAAAATTTAATTGGGGCTATGCCTACATTTTTTCTAAAATTATCTATTATCTATCATCTAGATACTTTGCCAGTATATGTATCTATATCTAGATACAATTCATGTTCATTACCTATTATCTGTATCTAGATAATTTTTAAGGAAGACTATCTTATCTTTATCTAGATAATATTTTTGGTTATCTGGCACAACACTGGCTATCCAGTACGCGTATTCCGAAATTGATTCATTTATTTTGAATTAAAAATTAGTGGTCACCAAAATTTACTCCATCTTGGTCAACTTCGGAGTTAGTTAGTTAGTTGGGGTCTTAGGGCACAAAACAGTTAAGTTAAATTTATTCCAAGTGTACAGATTTTTTAACTCAAATTCGCGTACTAGATATCAACGTTTAAATCAATGTGAACGCGCAGGTTAATTTGGTTTTATCATAAGAAAAACGGTTTGGTGGGAATTTCCAGAATTGAAATCCATGTTTTGGATTTCCCATTTTTTCACGTTCTGGACTTATGTCTCGCAATGGATCTTTAAGGCTGATTTGTGCAACCAATTGTGGATATCATTATAAAAGTACTTGTTAACATCCATACCAAAATTTGGTAATGATATTACCAACCGTTCAGCAGAAATTGTCAACACCCAAGTGCGCACATTTGAGTTGGGCCAAGCTCAGCGACCCCTCTTAAACATAGCGGAGCTTGAACCCAAAGACTTATTATTGATTCTTTATTGACAACAGGGCAAAGCCCCACAAGTGCAATACATTAGACATACATAGGATATACAACACAAACATAATCATATAGCAGTAAGCACAGACTCAAATTAACAAATAAACACAGGAAAAATTAAATAAAATAACAAGTATTAGATGCTTATCATTGACTAATATAATATAATAGTACAGAAATGTATGGATGTGTGTGAATGTTTGTGATTTGTGTGGTTGCGGGTGTGAGTGTACTTTGTGATGTGGGAGTGTTACAGCAGGTGTGTGTGTGTGTGTGTGTGTGTGTGAGTGTGTGTGCATGTGTGTGTGTTATATTTTTATTTATACATTTATTTTGGGTACAATAACACATCAAGTATGGCTAATTTAAACTTCGTAAGATTGTTGCTAAATACATCAATACTGTTGTTGAGTGATGCTAATTTGTTGTAAGTGTCTTGTACCCTGTTTAGACAGCTGTTTTTATGTACATTGATCCTACTTTTATTTACATAGAAAGTGGAAGGGTTCCTTGTTGTTCTGGGTGGTACGTGAATATTAACTTGAAGAAGAAGGAAGAAAAGAAAAAGGAATGCGGTAGTAGCATTAGTAAGAAATAAGAAAAAAATATATTTTGAGAATAAGATTTCTGAGAATAAAAAAGATCCTAAGAAAATGTGGCAAGTTTTAAAATCTTTTTATAAGGGGAATAAATCTGATAACTCTTTAAATAAGCAAAGTATAATTTTTGATAGTAAGATAATTGTAGATAATGAAGCTATTGCAAAAAAGTTCAATGAACATTTCATAGAGAGTGTTAAAGAGATTACAGATACTTTTCAATCAGTAACTTGTGCTTTGGTTACAAATGGAATAGTACCTGTTGAAGGGGTTATGGATTCTTTTCGTTGTGTATCGGAAGCCAAAGTTTTGTATAAAATTAGAATGATTAGGCCTAAGTCAGCATCGGCGTTTGAAGATGGGATAAATAAAACTACACTTCAATGTCCTGGTTTAGTACAACTCGTAACTGCCGTAGTAAATAATTCACTCCATTATGGTAACTTTCCAAGTAATTTTAAATTATCAACTATAATTCCTGTGCCTAAGATTGCTAATACCAATGATGGTCAATTGTTTAGGCCAATCAATACGCTCCATATAGTTGAAAAGGTGTTAGAGTATGTTGCAATTGAGCAGATACAAATCCATGTAACCAAGAACAAGATCCTATCTGAAAACCAATCTGGTTTTAGGGATCGACATTCGTGTGAAACAGCCATACAACTAGTTGTAAGTGAATGGAAAGAGCACATTGAAAGCTCTAGGATTACTATTGGTGTTTTTCTTGACTTAAAGAAAGCATTCGAAACAGTAGATAGAAGAATCTTGTTAAGTAAATTGTATAAGTATGGCTTACGTGGAAAGGTTCTACGTTGGCTAACATCATACTTATCTACAAGAATGCAAAGGATTAAATTCCAGAATGTTGTCTCTGAACCACTGCAATCTGATTTTGGGGTGCCTCAAGGGTCTATTTTGGGGCCCCTGCTTTTTATACTTTTTATTAATGACATTGTGAAGGTCCTTAAACATTGCAAAATCTATATGTATGCTGATGACATTGTCCTTAGTGTCAGTGGTACTGACTTATACGACATACTTTCCAAGTTGAATGAAGATTTGAGGCGAATAGAATTATGGTTTATTGAGAATAAAATGAAGGTTAACCCCTCTAAATCAAAAGCTTTAATCCTATGTTCGAAAGCTATGCGATTCAAATGGAAAAAAGAATTATGTGAAGTCAGGATTGAAATTGATAATAAGGAGATTGAGGTGGTTGATGATGTGAAATATTTAGGTGTAACATTAGACTCGGAGTTAAATCTTAAGTGTCATGGTACAAATGTGTTAAAAGGAATTTCAAGGAAAGTAGGCTTCTTTAGAAGAATTTGTCTGTGTCTGGGTATTGAATCAAAAATTAAGCTGTACCAGTCTATTGTTGCACCATATATTGATTATTGTAGCAGTATTTTGTTTTTGTTAAAGAAGAATGACATAGAGGCATTTCAAAAACAACAAAATAAAGCAGTGCGTTGTATCCTTCAGGTGAACAGGTTCACACCTATAAAACAAATGTACAATGCCCTTTCATGGTTAAATATTAGGGACAGGATTTTATTGAATACCCTGACTTTCATTTTTTGATTACATAAAGGACAAACCCCAGAATACCTCATTAATAGATTAAGTGCAAACAGTAGCCTATTACTCATACATATTATACAAGAGGTTCTAAAAATAGCAAAACTGTTGTAAAACAAACTTCATCAAAATATGGAGACAACACCTTGTTCAGGGTTCCCACTTTTTTTTAGAATCAATTTCCCTGACTTTTCCAGGTTTTCCAGGTCTAGTTTTGCTTAATTCCAGGTGTGATACACGCCCCAAAAGAGCTTGCCGGGAACGCTAAAATTTATTTTCCCGTACTTCATCAGGGCAGAACTTTGTTTCATGGGCCCGCCCGCAAAATTTCTACGGGGGATCCCCTAACAGATACACACATACATAGGCTCAGTGTTGAATTCAGGTTTTTCATCCCGGGTGGGCTATATAATCACCCGGGAGTACAATATAGGGACCAAGTACAGGGGGTTTGGGGGGCCTCCCCCCAACAATAGCGCCGCAGGCGAAAATTTTGAAAATCAGGTTTTTAGAGTGCGTTTGGTGCGTTTTAGAAAAAAGTTGTGGGCTGAATGCAAAACCAAAATAATGTAGTTTTTGTGTTATTGTGTTGTGGACGCTTTCCTAAATATCAGCTAGATTTCACCTTCAAACCCCTAGATTCCTAAAACGGTTATTTTAGCAACGAAAACAAATGATTGATTTTTTTTTAAATTTCTGACTTTGGAGTCGGGAAAACATTTTCACAAATTTGGTGAAAATATAGGCCTATGTTTTTTGAGTAAACCAAATAGGCCTAGGCCTAAGCCTAGATTTAAATAAATTCCCATTTTCCCTGACTTTTCCAGGTTTTCCAGGTCTAGTTTTGCTTAATTCCAGGTGTGATACACGCCCCAAAAGACCTTGCCGGGAACGCTAAAATTTATTTTCCCGTACTTCATCAGGGCAGAACTTTGTTTCATGGGCCCGCCCGCAAAATTTCTACAGGGGATCCCCTAACAGATACACACATACATAGGCTCAAAATAGGCACTCATAGGCTCTCAATTCAGGTTTTTCATCCCGGGTGGGCTATATAATACCCCGGGGGTATTATATAGGGACCAAGTACAGGGGGTTTGGGGGGCCTCCCCCCAACAATAGCGCCGCAGACGAAAATTTTGAAAATCAGGTTTTTAGAGTGCGTTTGGTGCGTTTTAGAAAAAAGTTGTGGGCTGAATGCAAAACCAAAATAATGTAGTTTTTGTGTTATTGTGTTGTGGACGCTTTCCTAAATATCAGCTAGATTTCACCTTCAAACCGCTAGATTCCTAAAACGGTTATTTTAGCAACGAAAACAAATGATTGATTTTTTTTTAAATTTCTGACTTTGGAGTCGGGAAAACATTTTCACAAATTTGGTGAAAATATAGGCCTATGTTTTTTGAGTAAACCAAATAGGCCTAGGCCTAAGCCTAGATTTAAATAAATTCCCATTTTCCCTGACTTTTCCAGGTTTTTGAATTTTTTGCTCAATTCCCTGACTATTCCCTGACATTTTGACCCATATTTTCAATTCCATGACTTTTCCAGGTTTTCCAGGTCGGTGGGAACCCTGTTGTTTAATAAAGGTATGAAAATATATAACCGAATTCCACAACCTATAAGAGATTTGTCGTGTGTAAAAGGGTTACGAAGGGCATGCTGTAAGCTATGTCAGGCAACCACCCAGAAACAAGCGTTTCTTTGCCCGGAGGTGGTAACTTAACAAAAACAAAAATAAAATTACTAGCTCAAAAATGCGGAAGAAACACTAAACTCCAATTAAAAAAATTAAGAAAAATTAGTTTCCATTTAAAATATAATTATGATCATAAAAGAACAATTACATTAATTGTTAAACAGCCTGCCTACCTATGGATCCAATTCTACACAATGTTCTAAATACCCTTGGCTAATCCACCTGCCTAATTACATTTCTTTTTACCCTCCAAAATTTCATAAAAAATAATAATAATTGATAGTGAATTTTAATTAAAAGAATGAATTTAATTTAGAATAATGAATTGGTGTACTCATCGTTTTACTGCGCATGAACGGTCGCGAGTTCGATTCTCCTAGCTCCGTTTACTCAGCTGTAGACGATGACCATTTGTCGCCGGCAATTCACAGCTGATCCGTCACGAGTGGGGGAAAACCAGATGCGCGCGCCGTCGGATGCTCGACTACCGTTCAGTTTCACTGTTTAGCACACGAACACTTCCGAAGATTTCCGATCCGTGATTTTGAAATGTTTGATTGATGAAATGCACTCAGTTAATTAATTAACTACTTGTGATATTTAGTGTATCACTAAACTGTTCCAAAAGATTGATTGGCGGATTACACTCGGCGAATTAATTAGTGATGTGATATTTGATGTATCACTTAACTGTTCCAAACGATGATTGACAAATTACACTCGGCGAATTAATTAGTGATGTGATATTTGATGTATCACTTGACTGTTCCAAACGATGATTGACAAATTACACTCGGCGAATTAATTAGTGATGTGATATTTAGTTATAATTCGGTGAAATAAATCAAAGATACGAATACAAAAGCCTTCAAACGAATTTAAAAGAAAGAAAAATCACTTTTCACTTTCACCCGCACTCACAAACATTACTTCCTACGAGGCACAGGAAGCCAAAAAACAAAGCCTAAGTCGACACCATCCTGACCAGTCGGCAGGTAGGTCCTCCGCCCAAACTAAATCTGCTAATTAATCGTACCCGCGCAGTGCGCGCCACGACACCCCCGACACCTCTCACAACACTCTCCACTCACTTCTCCTGCCTATCCATCTCGGAGGGTTCCCTTTAAAGACTTTACCCCACCTACCAGGTCACGTGTTAATACGTCACGGCTATCGTATGACCAAACTAGTTTCAAGGTAAAAATCTCGCCCCTCAGCCTCCCTTGGCCTAGAAGCTCGACTTCTCTTAGAGTGATGCTATTCTATTTCCCCGAAACCAATCAATGGTAGAATTCTTAGTATCTGCAGGCTTCGAGAACAATCGAAACTCGGGCTGCAGAAATATTGAAAGCTTTCATGCGGATGATTTAGATGGTAAGTTCAAAAATACACTATGTTGACAATATTAGTGAACTTCAAACATTAATTACTCCCTTAATACTCAATGAAATGACTTGAACTAAAAAACATTCATCTTATTTTACCTGTCTTTATATATTGATGTACTTTATTAATTAGTAAATGGCTTAATTAGCTTGATTAGCTAATCATTAATTTATTGCTAATTACGAGTTCATATTCGTAATTACAATGAATCATTATGATTACTGATGATATAGAGATGCATCAGTGATATAAACATGTTTGATTCGATGAATATTAATAAGGTTATTAGATTAATTGAATAAATTTGCATGTCATTTTACCAATATCATAGATATACACATAAAAATAGCTATGAGAGCCTTGGACCTTTTACAATACCCCCCTTATGAATTAATTAAATTGGAACCTCATTTCATGGTCTTAAATTCTAGTTCCATCTTATAATTAAATTGCTTAAATTATATCTTTCAATACTTATTTACTAATACCTTATCTTATTGGAACTCATTTGATTATATTTCATATTACAATTCATTCAAATTATTAATTAAAATTATAATGAAACTTCCTGATTAAAATTCAAAATTCAAAATGTTTAATATTTAATAAATTATCTATCTTCAAATTACGTTATTATTGGTTACAAACCATAAAAGAAATTAAAACTTGAATTACAATTTTAAAAGTTCATGTTAAGTTGGTTGGCATTGGTCAATGAATAACATGTTACATTTCCGGATTCTCGGAAGTCAGTCTCTGTTTGTTTGAACGGTCTGTACCTAAGGTTGAACCAAAAACAGCTGGTTCTAGATCAACAACACTGTCCATTTGAAAAGACCTCGTGGCCTTCAAGTCCTGCATCATCTTCCCGATGCGACCTAGCCATCTTGTGCAGTTACACACAAAAACTCGACAAACCACCCACTCCACTTTCACTTTCAATGAATAACCATTCAACTCTTCAATTCGTCTCCAACAAAAATCAATAGCCACCAACATAACTAACAGGTTGTAAAGAAATATTTGAGGTACATTTTCAATCAACTTCCTACAATTCATCTTTTACATTATAAATTATGATAATGATTGTTTTATAATATGACATAAATTATTTGAAAGAAATTAAGAGTAAACGTTCCTCTTATTAATTATGCAATTAATTACTTTTCTCGTTTCACGGTGATATTTTGTATTTTCTGTTATGTAAAGCGATTCGGCACAATACTAAAATTCACTCTCATTGTAATTAAGTTTACATGCTGGGTACTTTGGAAACAGCATACATTGTTTTCATCCTCTGACAAAAACCAACAATAAACAATAAATAATCCTTTCCTAATAGTCCAACTCCACATTTACTTATTCATCAGTTTCTATGAAAGGTCACTAGCAAAATACAAAATACAGGTGAGTAACTTTGTCTCCCCGTTACAATTAACTTAGGCAGTGAACCAGTCAATGTTGCACCAATGCCAATTCTCTTATCTAGGATTGCTATACTCTGAAAAGGATACCATCAATTCTGAAATTATACCAATCTGCCTCCACTTCTCCAATGCTATGTGAACCAGTGATAAAATCAGCATTATACACTACTTCCAGCTATTACATTCCATACAATTACATAACAATTCATACCCTCAATAATTCATAATAAAATGCATAATTTTTTTGAAAGTTCCTTATCTCTAACCCTTTCACTACCAAATATATCTTCAATTATTACCATTCCTATAAATTAATTATTGATTAGGCCTAATTAACTTATATATTTTATACTTTTTATTCGTTCATTCACCATCACCTTAGCTTGATAGTTATGATAATGATCCTTACAAAAAAAAATATTATTTTGCACTAATTATATTCCTAATTAGGTGCCAATTACATGCTAAATGGAAGTTGCTTCACTTCTTTTGAATCATTATCAGTTACTTTGATTGACTTTACACCACTTGTTTCATTTTTACTTTTATACGACCTAGACGTCCGGTCAATGGCATTTTCATCCGGCGCCTAGCTGTCACCTGTTCTGGTCGGAGATGCCTAGTTTTAAATTTGGCAATTATTCCTTTCTCTGGTAGGCCCTCTTGCCGTTTACTACCACCCCCCACTATTTTCGAAATCTCAAAACTCCATCTTTCAACTTTTGTCTGCTCAAATTCCATCTTCCATCTCTCTCTCTTCCTTCCGAACATCACTTTACCTTCAACGGTCTGTTGTACACTCACTGCACATTTTAACATACCCCATGCCTCCTGGCTAACTCTTTTCATACTAATATCACCCACATTCCTTTCCTCCATTAGTCCATTATTAATCATTTTACTACCAAACTCACACACCTCCTCTATTATCATCTTGTTATCCAATCCCTCATTATCAACATTTTCAAACATTGTAATCTCCTCAAACCTTCCATTGTCTTTCTCTATTATCTCATCAACACCTTCCATAAGCACCTTATCATCCAACTTCACATCAATCTCCAAGTCTACACTTTCCAACCCATTATCCTCATTCTTATCATCAACCTTATCTATTCCTTGTTTACTTTCACCTCTTACTTCATGTCTGCATTCGTTTATTGTTAGTGACCATGTTCTTATTTCCTGTTTTAAATCCCCCATATGCTTATCTATTTTGACTCCCATTTCCTGGAATTGTTTATCCAGTTTTGCTTCCAGTTTTTGTGCTTGTATGTTGACTTTGTCAATTTTCTCCCTCATTTCCAACCCCTTTCTTGTTTTATCTCTTGTACTTGTTTCATTGAATTTTCTATCTCCTGTGATAACCCCCCAATCTGTTTATCAAATTTTTCTTCCATTTTGGTCGCATTTTCCCGATTTTCCTGTGATAGTTTGTTCGCAGTTTCCCTATTTTCCTGTGACATCTGTCTAAGCATTTCCATTATATCTAGCATGCTCTCCTTTTTCTGTTCGTCTTGTTTGTTTGACCTATCTACCCTACCGAACTATCATTTTTTATTTCCCCCTCTGATTCTGTTACCAGTTCTGATTTACTGTTATCTATTGAACTCCCACTGACTATTCCCTCATCTGTCTCTGTGAGAGTGCCTAACCCTGTCACAATAGAATTTTCTGTTGATGAAATAGTCTCCATCTCTGGCATGCTTTCTTTTTCAACATACACAATACTAGACATATCAGGAAATGCATTTTCTCCTCCCAAATTCATCTAATAAACTGTGCTGTTAAACATGCCTTCCTGTTTTGTTTGATCCATTTTGTCCATTTTATTATCGAAATATGAATTACAATTTATGTGCTAATTAGAGAAAAAATAATAATTATTTATCTTATTAATTACCCCGGTCGATGTTAATTACATGCCACACGTTGGGCTCGCCAAATTGTCAGGTAACCACCCAGAAACAAGCGTTTCTTTGCCCGGAGGTGGTAACTTAACAAAACAAAAATAAAATTACTAGCTTAAAAATGCGGAAGAAACACTAAACTCCAATTAAAAAAATTAAGAAAAATTAATATTAATTAATTAATTATGAATCATAATTAATTGATTAGTTTGGTAAATGAATTTAAAAGAAACCTGAAAAACAAACTTAATTTTAAGAGTAGGATCAAAATGGATCTATCTACTAAATCATAAGATTAGTAAAATGAGTTTCCATTTAAAATATAATTATGATCATAAAAGAACAATTACATTATTGTTAAACAGCCTGCCTACCTATGGATCCAATTCTACACAATGTTCTAATACCCTTGGCTAATCCACCTGCCTAATTACATTTCTTTTTACCCTCCAAAATTTCATAAAAATATATATAATTGATAGTGAATTTTAATTAAAAGAATGAATTTAATTTAGAATAATGAATTGGTGTACTCATCGTTTTACTGCGCATGAACGGTCGCGAGTTCGATTCTCCTAGCTCCGTTTACTCAGCTGTAGACGATGACCATTTGTCGCCGGCAATTCACAGCTGATCCGTCACGAGTGGGGAAAACCAGATGCGCGGCGCCGTCGGATGCTCGACTAACCGTTCAGTTTCACTGTTTAGCACACGAACACTTCCGAAGATTTCCGATCCGTGATTTTGAAATGTTTGATTGATGAAATGCACTCAGTTAATTAATTAACTACTTGTGATATTTAGTGTATCACTAAACTGTTCCAAAAGATTGATTGGCGGATTACACTCGGCGAATTAATTAGTGATGTGATATTTGATGTATCACTTAACTGTTCCAAACGATGATTGACAAATTACACTCGGCGAATTAATTAGTGATGTGATATTTGATGTATCACTTAACTGTTCCAAACGATGATTGACAAATTACACTCGGCGAATTAATTAGTGATGTGATATTTAGTTATAATTCGGTGAATAAATCAAAGATACGAATACAAAAGCCTTCAAACGAATTTAAAAGAAAGAAAAATCACTTTTCACTTTCACCCGCACTCACAAACATTACTTCCTACGAGGCACAGGAAGCCAAAAAACAAAGCCTAAGTCGACACCATCCTGACCAGTCGGCAGGTAGGTCCTCCGCCCAAACTAAATCAGCTAATTAATCGTACCCGCGCAGTGCGCGCCACGACACCTCCGACACCTCTCACAACACTCTCCACTCACTTCTCCTGCCTATCCATCTCGGAGGGTTCCCTTTAAAGACTTCACCCCCACCTACCAGGTCACGTGTTAATACGTTACGGCTATCGTATGACCAAACTAGTTTCAAGGTAAAAATCTAGCCCCACAGCCTCCCTTGGCCTAGAAGCTCGACTTCTCTTAGAGTGATGCTATTCTATTTCCCGAAACCAATCAATGGTAGAATTCTTAGTATCTGCAGGCTTCGAGAACAAATCGAAACTCGGGCTGCAGAAATATTGAAAGCTTTCATGCGGATGATTTAGATGGTAAGTTCAAAAATACACTATTTGACAGTATTAGTGAACTTCAAACATTAATTACTCCCTTAATACTCAATGAAATGACTTGAACTAAAAACATTCATCTTATTTTACCTGTCTTTATATATTGATGTACTTTATTAATTGAAAATCAGACTATAAATGGCTTAATTAGCTTGATTAGCTAATCATTAATTATTGCTAATTACGAGTTCATATTCGTAATTACAATGAATCATTATGATTACTGATGATATAGAGATGCATCAGTGATATAAACATGTTTGATTCGATGAATATTAATAAGGTTATTAATTAATTGAATAAATTTGCATGTCATTTTACCAATATCATAGATATGCACATAAAAATAGCTATGAGAGCCTTGGACCTTTTACAGCTAATTAAAGAAAAAGGTCTGATGCCTTTACCCTACGAAAGTCAGAGATTTTGGGACATCTAACATAATTACATTCTATTGTGTGGTGTTGATGAAGTTGGTACTCATTTGTAATGTAATGTAATGTAATGTACCTGTGAAAATAGCTTCTGCTAAATAAAGTTTCTACTACTACTACTATTAGGCTCGTATCAAAAAAGTTGTTTAAATCAGTTTGTAGAGAAAGATCATGTCAATGTTCTGTCGTCTGTCAGTCAGTGGAGTTAATTTACAAGATTTGCAATGGTCGTTGTAGTCGCGTCTGTGGTATTCAATTTTTGTTGTAATGCACCATAACTTAATAAATCTCTTTTGAATTTTTTCAATATTTTCCACTTTTGTTACCTGGTAGGGATTCCAAATTGGGACCAATGCTCCAAAATTTTACTCGCTAGCTCGCAATTATTTGCAAGTTACTTTTGATAGGTTGCTAGTAAACTTTTCGTACTTCAGAAAGCTCATTTTCACTCATCACCCATTTAAAAAGAATCCAACAAGACATTTTTAAACCGGCTGAATTATAGAAGGGGACTCTGCAGGCAGGCCAATCAAGTTTCAAACATAATTTAAGTTAAAACGTTTGAAAGTAAAAAATATCCAAAGATTTTTGCCTTGGAGGAAATGCCTCCAGTGGGTGGGGCTTTGCCCCAGTCCAATGACTTGACTCATCATGTGAGTAGGATTTCTGGCTTGCGAGCTACTGTAGATGTGATTCTTGGAGGGTTGCTTTAGACAGGTTATCCCACGTTTAGGCCAAGGCTACGCACGGTGCTCGGTTTTCCAGCTGTTCTTCAAGCAACCTTTAGGTAGAGCCTGGCCCATTTACTCTGGGCCTTTGTATGTACTGCCACCATGTATACAGGTTAGGGTTACCATAATTTAAACTCAAGGCGGTAGAGGGACAAGTCTTTCCAGGCAAAAAGAGCACGGAGGTTTGGGGGAAGTTCTTAGTGTTTGAGAAAAAAATACCCGACTGAATGAATGAAAATATTGTCGTTTTTGCAGTGCAGAAACCAGAAAACCACCAAAAATACATAGCGGGACACAATTGTCCCGCTTGGTGTATTGGCAAGACGCGAGACTTGAAATTGAATATCGGGAGCGAGACGTATAACAACCCTAATGCAGGTCTGTTGTGTTGTCTGGTTTCCAGGGGCGGCGTCCCGGTGGGGGTTGGGGGCGACGCCTCCCATACAAGTTAAAAGAATAAATTGAGATTAAGGAAAGGGGAAGTTCATATAAATAATAAATATTAACAAAAATTCCATGTAGGCTATCATTTCACAATAAATTTTCAGTTCTTGCCTGGAATGGGGGACGTGGCTCCCCAACCCCCACCGTGCCTCTGCCCCTGGTCCCCGTCTCACCTACTATGCCTCTATGGCACAGATAACTAGGTGAAAATCACTCAATTTTTGTAACTTTGACACTATTTCCCCGCACGATAAAGTCTTCTAGATAATTACCAACGATTACTAAAAATCCATGCCTTACGCGGGATTCGAATCAGTTTCCTCTTAAAGGAAAACAGAACTTTAGGTTGCCATTTTCAAAATTTTGGTAATTGGCTGTATTGACCAGAGGATGCCATGTGTCAAGTTGGATTGGGCAGACAGCTAAGCCCATTTCTTGGAGGGCTAGCTTCCGGTGACTACGTCACGTCGCTCAAGGGTAGGTAGCGGATCGCCCGCCCACTAGTCTAGTGCGTGCGTTCCAAGGGTGATGTTGCGATTTACACACTGCTTAAATCATCAATTGTCTTAGCTGATTTTGTTTTAGTTATCTTTAAAATGCCTCGGTGTTCAGTGTATGGATGTGTGAACAACTCGGGTGAGGGATTATCAGTTTATAAAAATCGCCGAAACGTTTCGCCGTGTGGTGTGATAAAATGTACAGGAAAATTTTATTCCTACCACTAATTCAGTTGTTTGTGCGAAACATTTCGTAAAGGAGGATTTTAAACAATCGGATTTGATCAGATCTAAGTTAATGCAAAATACTAAATTCAGAGTTAATTTAAAACAATCGGCGATTCCTACACAACAATTAGTGCCACACACGGTAACATCCAATGAACCTCCCATTTATACACCACCGCCACCGTCCAAAATACAGAGAACGTCTCGTTATTTTCAGAAGAAAAAGTAGACGAGATATTAACTGCATCTGTTACTGCAACATCAAGTGCAATTAGTGGTGACGATAGTGATGAGTTAACATTTGAGCCTGAAATTGAAATAGGAAGAGATGAGTATAGTTTCGAGGATGAGGACCCTGCTGGAAAAAAGAAGTTTCTGGTAGAGAAGCCCAGATACAAAGAGTTGGACGACCCCTACAATATACTTGTCAGCGACGAGGAGTTGCATCTAGCAATCCATATGCTGGACAAGAAGAAGGCTCCTAGAGAGGACGGAATACACGCCGAGCTTCTTCAGCACTTTGGTCCATTCTTCAGGGAACAGTTTCTTTACCTTGTAAACAAATCTTAGGTAGACCAAGTGCCTCAGAGCCGGAAGATGGGAGTCATCACACCCATCCTGAAAAAGGACAAGGATGCCAAAAAAACGAGCAGTTATCGCCCAATCGCCCTCACGAGTGCGCTTGCAAAAACAGCAGAGCATATGGTAAACCACCGACTGGAAACTTACCTGGAAGAAAACAACATCATCAGGCTGGGTACAGGAATAACAGATCGACAGTGGACCAGGTGGCATACATTGCTCAACACGCCAAGGAAGGCTTCACCAGACAAGAGACCACAGTGGCTGTGTCCATTGATTTGTCTGCAGCTTTCGACGTCACTGATCGAACCCACGCCATTAAAGAGATGCAGAAGAGCAAAATACCAAACAACCTCATCAAGTGGCTGCATGACTTCATCAATCACAGAAGAATAAAAGTCGCCTACAAGGGTGTGAAAAGCGGCACAAGATACATCTCTGCCGGTGTGGCACAAGGCACCATCACTGCCCCAACTATATTCAAAATTGCAGTCAACGGAGGAATTAAGCTGGTCAAGATCCTGCCAGGAATCTATATCAAGGACTACGCTGACGACTTTTTTGTCTATGTCACAGGCAAGAACCTCGGCGGCCTGCAGATAATGCTCTCCACTGCATTAAGTATGTTGGTTGGCTGGCTTGCATCCCGTCGCTTCACGGTGAACCCTAACAAGTCGTGTTACACGGTCTTCACTTTTAAACACGAAGACCCCACCCTCGAGCTGTACATCGGGGGACAGCAACTCAAAAAAGAGGAGCACGTTACCTACCTCGGAGCCATCCTCGACAAGAAGCTCACCGGCAAAGCCCATTTAGAGAAAACTGTTGAGAAGGCCAAAAAGAGGCTGCGTCTGATGCAACGTGCGGCCGGAGTGTCCTGGGGAGCCAGGATTGACACACTGGTTCTCACCTACAAGACCTATGTGCGTCCGGTCCTTGAGTACGGAGCAGAAGTTTTTGTCACCTCAGCACAGCATAACCTTGATATACTCGGCAAGATCCAGAATCAGGCCCTTCGACTAGCCAGCGGTGCAGTAAAGACAACACCGGTGGCGGCAATGGAAGCCTACTGTAAAGTAGAGCCCCTAATACAGAGACTAGAGCAGAAAGCCATCATACTGACATGAAAAACTGGCGAGAATTGACACATCTTGGCTAGCCTTTCCAACGGCGAGCGCAGCAGGACACACAAATTTTGCCCAAAAGACAACACTCCTAAAAACGGAGCACTGTCCTGACCTGCTACACCATCCTCGACAAAAGCTTGCCAGCCTCGATGTCAATAGCCTTCCAAACTCAACCATCAAAATTGACTTCAATCTTCAAGTGGAGGGTATGGGCAAGAAGGAGGAAAAAAGCCAGTCCGAGCTGAAAGTGCTTATCGAAGCGCATCTGAAGAAGCACTACCCAATATCCGAATGGGTGCATGTCTTTACGGATGGCTCCCGAAACAGCTCGGGGAGAAATACTGGCTTTGGCTTCCACTGCATCTTCTTTGAAGAGGCGCACCCGATGGTACCAGGCTCAAGCAATTTTGATGCAGAAATAAATGCCATCTCCAGAGCAGCAGAGAAAATTGCAGAAACACCAACCTTTCCACTCAAAAAGACAAAATTTGACATTATCTCTTGACAGCAAGGCCGCCATCAAGAAGATTTGTCAGATGGAAAAATGTAAAGAAGCCTCCCTGTCCCTTAAAAAGTCTGAGTTTAATAAAAAATGTGATGCATGGAACAGTGCTTAAAATTCAATGGGTGCCCAGCCACTGCAACATCCTGGGCAACGAGAAGGCTGACGCGCTAGCCAAGTTGGGCTCAAAGAAGTCTGCCCCTGACACGGTGAGTATCTCCTACAACTCTGCCAAAAACCTTGCCAAGGAGGGCCTCAAGACATCCTATGGAAGACTTTAAGAGGCCAAGATGTATCACAAACCATGGCGGGACGAGGTCCTCAAAGGGCCAGACAAATCCTGGAGAAGAAAGGTGGCAACAGCGCAGTTCCGGCTGGCCACAGGACATGACGTCCTGCAGCACCACCTCAGTCGATTTCAAATCACAAAGGAACCAGCAACTTGCAAACTATGTACATCGGGTTTTCAGGACCGAGCGCACCTCTTCAGCTGTGCCGCACTTAAATCTTACATTGACGCCCTGCCAAATAACCTGAGCGGGCCAGAGAAGGAAGCACATATTTACTGGATAGCCAGGAAGAAAAAATGATTGAAAAATCAAGCTTTCGGCATAGGAAAAAAAAGAGTAATTCATTGACGACAGCTCCATTTGCAAGTCACGTTTACTTTAGAGTTGAGTGTTAAATACGTACAGAATATTTATTTAATCAAACAAATTTTGTAATGCCAACTTTATTTAATCCCAAATAATTAACATTCCACCTAGGATAATGTCTAGTGTAGACCTAGTTTCATGGCATGGGATGATTATTTTTCATCAAATTAATTAC
The DNA here is from genome assembly GCA_024449915.1 of Sweltsa coloradensis. Taxonomy (NCBI): domain Eukaryota; kingdom Metazoa; phylum Arthropoda; class Insecta; order Plecoptera; family Chloroperlidae; genus Sweltsa; species Sweltsa coloradensis. The sequence continues at coordinate 150,735 of JAMZAV010001089.1, forward strand.
CGGTATTCAATATAATTTTAGTGTGTTTATCAAATAGTAAAATACTAATGTTGGCTACTTTGAGTTTCCGTCCGCATTGGATAGGCCTATTGATTTCAACAATTAGTTCACAGAGAAAACATTTGCTTAGGTATAGAAATATTCGGCGTTGATTTGAACTGAATAGTCTGTTTATTCATTAGCGCAGGCTATAATTGCTGAACAAAATAATTGAATTCACGTAGTGTCAGTCGAACAACGCTAGGGCCTAGCTGCACTGAAAAACTTCAAAATAACTATACAGTGACTGCAGGTATAATCATGCCTGGTGGGCAGTCAGCCGGCCGGGGGCTGAGCGCTGTGACGTAATCACGCAGACACACGGTCGTAAACAAACGGCTGTAGCTCGTGAAAGAGCACGCGGACAACAATAAGAAGGGACGGTATTCTTTTCAGAAAGGAACTATCTGTTCATAAAAGGCATCGATTACATGCAGATTCTTAAGTTCCGATCTCCTTTAAAGCCATGCTTCAGACCAGCGCCCTAATCGTATGTGCCATCGCGGACGGCACAAAGTTAACGGGAACATTGGCTAGCGTACCCATGCATGATTTAACATTGCCCGGTAACTATAACGATAACGGGAATCTATTGACGGGTTGTTGTAGGGTCCTTAATAATATCCTACCCTAGGCCTAGGCCTAGGCCCTATACCTACACGAAACGCGTAGGCCTAGGGCCTAGGTATAGGCCTAGAACCTAAGCGAGGCCTAGGCCTACCTTTTAAAGGCTTTGACATAGGGTTTGATAGGTTCTAGGCCTGCGCCTATAGGACTAGGCTAAGCCTAGGGCCTAGTTTATTACATATAATGTTGCTTTTAGAGAGCCCTACCTTAGCCCTAGGATTATCTGAACAGGTCTGAAAATTTAGTCTATTGTAGCTATAATAATTTCAGGCCTAGGCTAGGGGAGGCCCTAGCCTAGACCTACACTTTGTTGAGTGCTTACCTCCTTACAGGGGTCCATATGATTGGGATCATCATAGCTCATACCACGGGAGCAATCAGACATTAGTATGCATGTAAAAGCCATGCTCACTATTACAAGCATGATATTACCTAACATTGTGTTCAATATTTAATAGCCTATAATAATTCCATCATTACAACATAAACAGTTTTGTCGAACTAGCTAGGATAGGCCTAGACAAATAATATACTGCGCACGCAAAAGTTGGACAGGCATTGAGAAAAAGCAAAGAACGAATTACCGCCTACCGACTGAGAAAAGAGATTGGTGCGGATCGATCGTCTCGTGTTTTACGAGACGTTGCCATGGTAACTCTCGTTAACAACAAGACAGGCTGCTGGCCTGTTGGCGGAAGTTTGTTGTTGGTCTTATTAATAAATTGCGATTACAAATTTTAGGTAAATGAAAATGTCCAAACGTGCAAGGAATTGGGAAGCTGTACCAATTGTAGCACAGGAGGGATACTTCGTGAAAATACTTCCACTAGCCCTAGGCCTAGGCGTAAGTAGGCCCTACTGTAATGGGCATTGCATGTAGGGCTAGGCGCTAGCTAGGCCTAGGCCTAATAGGGCATACTTACCTATACCTAGCCTATACGTTTGAGTCCACTAGGCCTACTGAAAACTCCACTTTTTCTAGAAGGTGGAATGAAATGGCGTTCTTTTGTAACATTTTCTTTACTTCCACCCTGTCCGTTTGATAGCGGCCCTACCGCTGAGTGTAGGCCTAGTTGGCTATAGGCCTAGGCCTACCATCACCCTTTGAGTTTGCAACTGATTATTAAATAGGCCTACACAAAGAATCCACTCTCCCACCCGCTATTTAGGTGCCGGTAATAATAATATATTATCTGCCCTCTGCCCTATTATTATACTAGGCCCCTATAGTCTAAGCCTATATAGACCGAATCTTCATTCTTCAAAAGAGAGCCATCCGAATCATTGCAGGTGTATCAAGAAGGCATTCGTGTAGAGAACTCTTCAAGAAACTGGGAATTCTTACCCTAGCATGTACCCTAATCCAAAACAGCTGCATTATTTGTCCGTACCCACAGCAATCTGTTCCCTCTGAACCCTCTGTGCATTCTCATTACACTAGAGCCAGTCTCCATATCCATCGGTCTCTCATAACTTGACTCTCTTTTCCCGTGGGCCTGAATATCTTGATCCACCCTCTACAATAAACTCCCTAATTACATCAAAACTCCCCCTCGCTGTCCTCCTTCAAACACAACTTGAAATCTTTCCTTGTGACCAATAGCTTTTACTCCATTAACGACTACCTCGCTGACGAGTAAGCTTGCGTTTTCTCCTCGTATTAATTTCTATCTTTAAATAAGGCCTAAACAGTATTCTTTCAAATTGACATTTATTCATGTGCTGGCCTACCAAATATTTTAATTTGTTAAATTAGTATAAGAGCTTGTAACCATTGTAACTCATTTATATTTTTACTCATTTTGAAGGCCTACTATTGTATATATTGTATATATCGTGCGTATGTGTGTGTCTACTGTCTACTGTGTATTACTATTTTCTATCTTTCCTGACGAACCTATATTTGTATTATGTATGAATCCATGGTGAATAAATTATCTTATCTTATCTTATCTTAGCCTAGCATTCATACGTCCACAGCATGGTCCACAGTCCCTAGCACTCCTGCTTGTTTGTTATCTAATGTCCAGTTCACATAAAGTCGTAGTCGTAGTCCTAGCTAGCTAGTCGTATATGAGAGTATATGACAGTGTCACTGCAATGTTAGGAGAGTTGGGGTGGGAGTCATTAGAGGGAAGAAGAAGGGAGGTTAGGTTGTGCAATATGTACAGGGCGGCTAGGGGAAGTAGGGGGTGGGGGGACATCCGCCACCACGTTTACCAACGATTTTAAAGCGAGCTATCTCAAGCCGGTTTCATCTAGTCCGAGGCGTGGCTACAAAAGCCTAATTTCGTCACAGTCTGCTGAGCCTACTAACACAACACGTCAGTTTTCAACCATTTTATTTCCCAAAACAAAATTATTAAATGAAACCAATTATTAAACTGTAGCTATATTATATAGCCTTTATGACTTTTTTGCATGAAAGGCATCAATTCTCGCCCGATTTGTTCTAGAACGGCACCAATGGATACTCATAATTCTCCCTATCAAGTTGGCAAGACTCGGCTAGCTCGTTTAAAGCGAGCCAGTTCACTTTCACTACGTTTACCAAGGGTTTTAAAGCGAGCTATCTCAAGCCGGCTTGGCTTCAAGCCGACCTCAAACGCTTGGTAAACACTTGAAACCGAGCTATCTCAAACCGACCTACCAAAGTGAACTGGCTCGCTTTAAACGAGCTAGCCGAGCCTTGCCAACTTGATAGGGAGAATTATGAGTATCCACTGGTGCCGTTCTAGAACAAATCGGGCGAGAATTGATGCCTTTCATGCAAAAAAAAGTCATAAAGGCTATATAATATAGCTACAGTTTAATAATTGGTTTCATTTAATAATTTTGTTTTGGGAAATAAAATGGTTGAAAACTGATGTGTTAGTAGGTTCAGCAGACTGTGACGAAATTAGGCTTTTGTAGCCACGCCTCGGACTAGATGAAAGCGGCTTGAGATAGCTCGCTTTAAAATCGTTGGTAAACGTGGTGTTTGGTAGGTCGGTTTGAGATAGCTCGGTTTCAAGTGTTTACCAAGCGTTTGAGGTCGGCTTGAAGCCAAGCCGGCTTGAGATAGCTCGCTTTAAAACCCTTGGTAAACGTAGTGCGCAATAGGCTACAAGAGGGGCTTTACAGGGGAAGGGGGGATCATTCATGGAAGTTCCAGCGTCAAGTAGTAAGAACGGATCTGGGTCGGTATGGTTTCATGGAAAGGACTGTTAGGGAATGGAATGACTTGCCGGGGGATATTGTAGGTAGTGGGTCTTTAAGGGAATTTAGATCGTTTTTAGGGGGGGACAGTAATTAGGTCTGGGGGGAGTGAGTGGTTGCCACCGGGCGGAAGGGTAACCGCAACGGCAACCGTTAAGAAATGTTATGTTATGTTATGTCGTAGTGGTAGTCACAAGCAATGATTTTCACAAAGGACTTCGCATAAAGATGCGTCATTTATTGTCGAAGCTCTTTGGCATTTGGATGTGATGTCATCCACGTAAAACCTTGATAGAAACGGAAACATGAACTAATCTCTCAATTGACTCTCAACATAGTAGCGCAACTGACTCGAGTAGGTATCATCTCATTGGTCTGGAGTAAGTGACGTTTCAAGCTCTGATTCACTCGTCGTAAGAATTTGTTGTTCAGTCGGAAGAAGTGACTAAGACTAAACCATACGACGTGTTCTCTATACCTACTTAACCATTGCTTGTGACTAGGACTAGGACTAGGCCTACGAGTACGACTACGACTTTCACCACGTTTACCAACGATTTTAAAGCGAGCTATCTCAAGCCGCTTTCATCTAGTCCGAGGCGTGGCTACAAAAGCCTAATTTCGTCACAGTCTGCTGAACCTACTAACACATCAGTTTTCAACCATTTTATTTCCCAAAACAAAATTATTAAATGAAACCAATTATTAAACTGTAGCTATATTATATAGCCTTTATGACTTTTTTGCATGAAAGGCATCAATTCTCGCCCGATTTGTTCTAGAACGGCACCAGTGGATACTCATAATTCTCCCTATCAAGTTGGCAAGGCTCGGCTAGCTCGTTTAAAGCGAGCCAGTTCACTTTGGTAGGTCGGTTTGAGATAGCTCGGTTTCAAGTGTTTACCAAGCGTTTGAGGTCGGCTTGAAGCCAAGCCGGCTTGAGATAGCTCGCTTTAAAACCCTTGGTAAACGTAGTGTTTATGTGAACTGGGCATAAGGGATAGGTACATGGCTAGGGTACAACCGTCTTTTGAGACACACGCAGACCTACTGTATGAGTGCATTCCGTTAACTGAGGGCTCTACTGGGAGCACAGTAAACAACAGTAGGCCTACTAGCCTGCGCAGTCAGTAGGCCTAGAAAACGGAATGGTTCCAGCTTGCATAGCACAAGCAATGCAAATGTCTGAAAAATAATTGTGCAGACAATTTAAAACATGATATTAAATATTTAGGGTAAACTTGAAGAGAAATGAGAAGATTTCATGTTTATTCTCAATTATTTATGGGTTTCATAAATAAATTAATCTCTGAATATGGCGAATATTTAAAGCCGTCATCTAGCCTAGACCTAGGCCTAAATGTCATTGACCCATTAATTGCAAATTATGAATAAAAATAGAGATGTAAGCTCACAAATAAATATCCTTCTGAAGCTTTTCCACTTGTATTCTTGTTATTTTTAGTCAACTGCAACATCTCATATCTTTTTATCTGGATAAATACACCAATTTATTCCTTTTGGAAGCAAACTGACATTTCAATGCCGCCATGACACTACGTAGTTGGTTTACTGGCAATACTGAGCGAAACACCTCCAGCCCTTCCAGTTACTCAAGGCGCTGGGCCAGCAATTTACGGAACGCTCAGTACACTGCTGACAGCAGTCAACGCCAACGGAATGGATGCAGTAAAGCTGGCTTACTGGTTCAGTACGTCCAGCTCCAGCAGTTAACGGAACGCAACCTTTCTTATTTTTTTATTTATGGAACCGCAAAAAGACAAACTTAGTGTATTCCTCAGCAAAAACGTTATGAGAGTGTGACATTCAGCGTGTAAATAATGAGATCAGTAAACGTGGTAGGCTACGCTGTTAAAGGTAGTAGAACATGTGCCATTTTTAGGTGCTAATCTTAAATTACAACTTGTATTGGTTTATTCATATAGCCTATAGATACATTGTGTTCTAAATTGTCATCAAATTATTTTGCGATAAAGCGTCTTAGAAGTGTTATTACCATTGTTATTTTAGAGTTCTTGTAGTGAACCAAATTCAATGGCCAAGCAATTTTTTTATGATTTTGAGTTTTAAAATTTGACTTTTTTACCACGAAAATGGTTGGCTTGGCGCTCGTCAACAGGTGAAATGATCTTACTTCTTTTCAATACGAAACTAGGGAGAAAGAATGAAAAGCTTGACTCAACTTCTATATCTCCCAGCATTCACTTCCAAAGACTTTTGAAGGAGAGCTTGGCTGCCATTTTTTTTTTACGAGTTTTTGTATTTGTGGGGGATATTACATTTTTTTGCTGTTTGTTTCCTATCAAGGCGTGAGTGATGGGCTTTGATAGATTTTTTTTCCAAGGAGTCGATTTCTTCAAAAGTGGATTACTGTGTCAGATATTGGCGGTTTGTTTGAAGTTGGACTTGGGACACCGCTCATATAGTGTTGAATTTCTGACTTGTTGAGTTATGCGCAGCTGGTTCAGGTTAGGCCTACCTTCCTTGCTCTGTCTCTATCTCTCTCTACCTCTGTCTCGCTGCTTTGATGTATACCGACATCAAATGAAAGTGTATTCCACGTTTGAAACTTCTCAGTTACTGGTAGTAGCGTTTTCTTTGAATGATTACATTTTTAAAGTTCATTTTTTTTTTTTTTTACATTTTTTTTTAAATTTATGGAACCGCCATCTCCAGAGCAGCAGAGAAAATCGCAGAAACACCAACCTTTCCACTCAAAAAGACAAAATTTGTCTTTATCTCTGACAGCAAGGCCGCCATCAAGAAGATCTGTCAGATGGAAAAATGTGAAGAAGCCTCCCTGTTTCTTAAAAAGAGTTTAATAAAAAATGTGATGCATGGAAAAGTGCTTAAATTTCAATGGGTGCCCAGCCACTGCAACATCCTGGGCAACGAGAAGGCTGACGCGCTAGCCAAGTTGGGCTCAAAGAAGTCTACCCCCGACACGGCGAGTATCTCCTACAACTCTGCCAAAAACCTTGCCAAGGAGGGCCTCAAGACATCCTATGGAAGACTTCAAGAGGCCAAGATGTATCACAAACCATGGCGGGACGAGGTCCTCAAAGGGCCAGACAAATCCTGGACAAGAAAGGTGGCAACAGCGCAGTTCCGGCTGGCCACAGGACATGACGTCCTGCAGCACCACCTCAGTCGATTTCAAATCACAAAGGAACCAGCAACTTGCAAACAATGTACATCGGGTTTTCAGGACAGCTCGCACCTCTTCAGCTGCGCCGCACTTAAATCTGACATTGACGCCCTGCCAAATTACCTGAGCGGGCCAGAGAAGGAAGCACATATTTACTGGATAACCAGGAAGAAAAATGATTGAAAAATCAAGCTTTCGGCATAGGAAAAAAAAACATTTTTGGGCCCACGGTCCCCCCCCAAATTTAGCCCCTTGTGTTTTGGACACTAGATATTTATAATGGTTAACCCTTTAAGCGCCGGGTTTTCTGGCATCGGTCACACGCCCTGGGCCGAGTTCTTTTTAAAAAATTGTAGGTTTCGGAATAGGCCTGTGTTCACTCGATTCCCCGAAAGTAAAGTTCTCTAAATCGTGCTCGTCTTCATCATAATCAAAAATTAATCTTCTTACCTTGTTTGATCGAATAGGCCTAGATGTTGTCTTAGGGCAAAGCAAGAGTGGACGACACACGGCAACATGTTCTGTTGTAGGCCTTGGTAAAGACTTACTTTCCTGATTACTTGATAGTTCTTGGTCACTGTTATCACTTCCTTGATCATAAATAGAGCTCACATCACTGTCACACGGTTCTTCATCGGATTCAGCTGTCAAAATTATCTCCACAATATTGTCTGTTGAAATGATTTTATTTTGGCGCGAAGTCAAGTTCCGTTTAGCCATGCTCACTCGAGGCGCGCGCCTTTGACAATGAAACTGGTAACACGACATCAAACATTCACGCTCGTTTCAAAAACACCGACAATCGAAATGTTGCACTTGAAGCTTCATCACTTTGCCGTAATATGTCGTAAGCGTTTGCAATTTACCAGACGTCGATATCTACAATATATCGTCTTATATTAATTACAAAAAAAGCGGGAGAAGTAAAACGCGTATACGCGGGAGTGGCCTAGCAGCGACCTCGCCTAAGCCCGCGTATACGCGGGCGTGGCGCTTAAAGGGTTAAGAGCATGATCAATTTCAAGTTTGTACAAATTAGAAATTACCACGCCTTAGTAATTACGTGTTTTGATTATTATCCAAAATTTTGATTTTCTCTGGTCCCTGTTACCCAATTTGGGTTTTAAAAGCAAAAGGCACTGCGTCTGAGCTGAGGTAAATCTCAGTGTGGTCCAAGTTTCATAGTTCTAAGATGTACCGTTTTCTCTGTAGGCTCTTATAACTTTCCGCGAAGAATTAAGCCCCCAGCTAGCCAGCCGAAAGGATTTCAATGATGTTGAGGCACTTTTTTAACACAGAACGAGTTATCGGATCGGGGTGATTATTTTTGGTAGGTCATGGACCACAAATCAGGTCATATAGGTAGGGCCTACCGAGTTTCAAAATTGTAAATCTTACGGGGCGGCGTGTGCATATAGCTGAAAACCTCAAAACTCTGGTAACTGTCTGTATATAGTGCGGAGTTCGTCGTCGCCTAAGCACAGTCGCGTGGCGCTTGGCTGTGGGCGAACGACCGTATCCCTAGATTTTAAGTTATAAGAGGATGGGATAGTCGCGAAATTCAAAGTACGCAAAATTACAGTTTATTAGTGATATCTCGAGAACGATGCAAAATATTCAAAAACTGATTCTAGACCGATATGTGGCTTTGTGAGAACTATAGCCTGTACGAAAAAATATTGTAATGTGATGGTAATTAAGTTTTTTATTAGAATTTTAATTAATTAAATGCATATCTTAAATACAAACCGCACCGATTATTATATTTGAATATTTTTTCTTGCATTATATTGTTCTAACAAAACCACATAGCGGTCTAGAATCAGTTTTTGGATATTTGGCATCTTTCTCGAGATATCACGAAAAAACTGTAATTTTGCGTGGTTTTAATTTCGCGACTATCCCATGCTCTTAACTTAATCTTTAAGTTTTTATAATATTAGACGGCAAATACAGATCCCCGTATCTGTCACCCGATACTGTATTCTACATGTATTTTGTATACAGGCCTACCGTACTGTATTTTCAATGTCCGAATAAACTAAACTAAACTATTCCATGGTAACAGACATCTTTGCATGATACAACTTATACAACAGCCTATGCTTATTCTTTATTTGGATGCAAGAACTGTAGACCTACTGCACTCTGCCTCTCTACAACTAAACTGGTAATCTTTGTATTGTTCAGGTTAAAATTAAGGAAATGAGTCTTTAAGAATTGGAGGAGCTTCCCGCTGGTTCTGTCAAACCGCACTGGACTGAAGGCCTTACTCCCTGGCAGCGACTCTACTCTCATCACACTTTGTCCAGCGTTCGCCAATCTAAACTCTTCAGTTCTCCACATCTTCAGCACGACAATCTGGACTTAATTCTTGCATCGACTTATCAACACAATGTTGAGGTCTTGCCAGAAAAGGTGGATATCCTGCTACAGCCAGAGACCCAGGGCATAGACACTTGGTAAGATTATCTTGAATAAAAATCAGTGCTTACCATGTGGATGGTGACCCAATTGAACGTTTTACCTTTGCGAGTAGGCTACCCAGGCTACTTTTTTAATCACAATCGGCAAACACAAACGGCACGAGTGATTATTATAATTGCCTTTTTTACCAGTAGGCCTACCATATGTCAAGTGTTGGCCAATCAGCAGGGCTTAATATGCATGTGATTGCAATAGAAAAATCCCGATTTGATTTTTAAGTATTTAGGCCTAATCGATTTCAAACTTTTCCGCATTGACACGACACAAAATATTAGTTTTTGAGGTTAGGTACTGTAGTTGTTTCACTTCACCCCAGCACACCCCAGTGCAACCCTACAACTAGTTCATCTTTTTAAAACCAACATTGAGTAGCTGGTCAGTAAAAACTAAAAACATTTTTCATGATGATTTATTTCTAGTTGTATAGAAAATAATTATTGCCCAGATTCCAACTGTTGAAGTTGTAATGGGAACACACACTCGGTAAGAGTGTCTCACCCCCCCTCGCCTAGGAGTGGTACCACCCATGCAACACATGTGGGGGGTTGGTGAGGGTAGGTAGAGAGAAGGGACGGCAGTCGAATACGGGCGGGCCTTCGGGCATCTTGTGTCTTATGTTTTGTGCAAGTGTTTATTCCGAGTGTTTTGGTGTTTTACAATAAAACTTGTCTAATTGGATTCCAAAGTTATTAGTGTAGTGCAGCGTTTCCCAAACTACGGGTCGCGACCCGGTCCCCGGGTCGCCATGTGTTCGATGCCGGGTTGCGGTATAATCCTGCCATGCATGGGGTTTGGTTTATCTTTTAGTACAAAACAGCAAGTCCCACCAAAGATTGGTTCCACATATAAATTCTAGAAAGAAATATTATTGTGTCAGTCACGTACAGACAGGCTCAATAAATACCAATTTCGTTTTCCCTTTGATGAGCCTGTCAATAGTCTTGAGAACCGTCGGGTTTGGCGCCGCAAACATGTCTTTCTTCACAAAGCGACGGAAGCAGTGGTCATTTGTTTGTGACGTGGTGAATGGGAGAGAGATTAGCTACATCCCCGTGTTGTGGCCTGTCTCTTGATTTCAGATTTCAACCTAAATAAGGAACGGGTTTTGGTTGGGGGAGGGGGAGGGGGAGGGGGGTTCGTTGTTACATGCCACCACAGTGTTCCCTTGCAGTTGACATTGTGCTTGCAGACTGAGACAGTGTTGTCAATATGGAGTGATTTTTAAAACGCAGTGCGAATATTTCTACGTCAAACAGTAGTGACAGTGTTTGTGTTAGTGCCAGTGAACCAGGTCCATCTCTTGCGAAACAAAGTATTGAATCTACAGTGGTCGAACCAACAACCAAGAAGAAGAAGGCTTGGATTCATCAATATTCAAAAGATTATTTAAAATTTGGTTTTACAGACTGTTCAAAGCCACATGAAAATTCAAAACCGCAATGTGTTATCTGCTTTGAAGTTCTTTCGTCAGAAAGTTTAAAGCCTTCAAAACTGTCTCGTCACATAAGTTCGAAGCATCCACAGCAAACCAATTGAGTTTTTTGAGAGAAAAGAAAGAGAACTAAAAATAGGGTGACCTCCGATCGCGTCCGTATGAGAGTAAATCTGCACTGATACTGCAAATACTACTGCTCCATACACGTGCCCCCTGGTTAATACTAAACGATCGGAGACAAGATGCCTATCACAACCAATAGAGACAAAAATGGAACCTGTCCTTCTGAGGGCAATGTCAAATTTCTATTCTGGAACGCGGGTGGAATATCCCAAGATAAATACATAGAGATTAAAAAAGTTTTACATGACACTGACATAGACGCATTCGCAATAACCGAAGCAGGTGCCATAACAGATAAGGACAACTTGGAGAAGGCAGAAGTATTAGGATTTAATATCTATAACCTCCCACGAGCCAGACAAATTTCCTCAGGCATGATTATTGGGGTAAAAAAGGATTTGACAGCTAAGTTTAAGATACTACATGAAATGGAGGAAGGAGACAAAATTGAACTAACCCAACTTGAATTATGGAAAAATACAAATAAAACCAAATATATCATAGCGTATAACCCGCCACTCAATGAAACCAACATATTAGACCGTATCGAAGTGGATGATGGTACTATAGTAGTAGGAGATTTCAACGCACCAAACAAGCTGTGGAATTACAAGATAACAAGCAGGGTTGGCCACTTAGTAGAAGACTTTCTGGATAGTAACCCCATTATTCTTTTGGAAGGCACACCTTCGCCATTTACCTTTTTATCATATACAGGCAGCCAATCAAGACCGGACCTGGCCTTCTGCCATTCAAAAATCTATGATGATATTAAACAAGAAAATCTTGAATCTCCAACAGGGGCAGGACACAAAATGTTACTCATCACCAGAGAGAAAGTTCCGAGAGAGGACCAAGATAAAAGAATAAGCTGGAACTTTAAGAAAGCAAAGTGGAAGGAATTCAGAAGATTCACTGAAGAAAGGTTTACCAACAGAGTAGTGGCAGATAACACAGAACAAGAGAACAATGAGATTAACGAAATACTACAAGAAGCAGCGCAAAAATTCATACCAAGGGGAAAGGTGAAGAAATATAAACCCTTTTGGAACGAACACCTACAAGAACTAAAAGAGGAAAGGGATCACAAAAGAAAGGAAGCGGAAAGAACCGGAGACATGCAGGATATGATCAAGCTAAGGAAAGCACAAGCTATGTTCAGGAGACATGTCATCGAATGCAAAAGAAAAACCTTCCACGAGTTTGCCGAGAACATAGACTTCAGAAAAGATGGGAGCAAGGCACATAATTTTTTTTCTACCATGTGTAATAAAGATAAACAACAGAACAAGAATGAACCAATAGAATACAAAAAAAAGCAGCTAACAGCAGACAAAGACAAAGCAGAAGCATTCTGTGAATATTTGGCTAAGCAGAGTAACCATACAAACCAGAAACATATAAGAGTAGAAAAGCAAAAATACAAGGACGACAGACTGGACCCATATAACGGCCCCTTTCTTCTGTGGGAACTTCAGTCAGCACTAAATAAACTAAAATGTAAAAAATCCCCTGGAATTGATCTAATATATCCAGAATTTCTGAAGAATTTGGGTATGGAGGGAAAGAGCACTCTTCTTAACCTATGCAATAAAACCTGGGAAGGAAATTTACCCGACAGCTGGAGAAAAGCAGAAGTCATCCCTATACTGAAGAGGGGAAAAGACAGCAGCAAGATAGAAAGTTACAGACCCATATCTCTAACTACAATGACAGCAAAAGTAATGGAGCACATGGTGAACTTCAGACTGAGGAATTTCCTAGAATCAAACCGGCTATTAACACCACATCAGGCTGGTTTCCGTAATAATCGCAGTACTGTCGACCAGATAGCATATCTCATGCAGGATGTAAAGGAAGGGTTTAACAAAAAACTTTCAACCTTGGTAGTATTGGTCGACTTTAGAGCGGCATTTGACAAAGTTTGGAGAGGCAAACTGCTACAGAAAATGCACAAATTGAAAGTACCCGAAAACATATATAGGTGGGTAAAAACTTTTTTAAGTCAATGGTTTATTTGAGTCAGATACAACAACAAGAGATCACGGTACAGACAAACAAAAGCAGGGGTGCCTCAAGGAGCAGTAATGAGCCCAATCCTTTTTATTATTTTAATCAATGACCTGGCAGAATACATACAAGCAAGGAGTAAAGTGAAACTGAAGATATTTGCAGATGATGTAGTTATGTGGTACTGTGGAGGGGATGCAGAAGAAATGGAGGAAGAGATGAATAAAGCACTGAAGGCGCTAGAAGAATGGTCAACACTGAACGGAATGATGGTGAACAAAGAAAAAACTGTATACAACTATCACACAACCAGGCAGCTCATCCCGATTTCCAACTTAAGTTTGCAGGGACAGTACTGAACAAGGAAAATAACCCCGCTTATCTTGGTATGATCATGGATCAAAAAATGACAGGAAAAGAACACATCGAAAAGATGTGTGCAGCAGGGAAGAGACGACTGAGGTTGATGAAGAGAGTTGCTGGTGTACAATGGGGGGCCAACGAGGATACCCTAAAAACTACATATAAAACATATGTGCGACCTCTCCTAGAGTATGGCAGTTCTCTACTTATAACGTCAACCAAAGGAGCCACAGATGCACTGGACAGGATACAAAATCAAGCTCTCAGAATAATCACGGGAGGTGTTAAATCAACCCCAATTGTTGCCATGGAAGCCAAAACTAACATACCACCCCTGGAGGCCAGAAGAAACAGTTCAGCAGTTTGCCTGCATGAGAAGCTGATAAGACTAGACCGGCTTGAATGGGACAGAGAACCCTATGAACATCTCAAGACACAAAAAACATTCATTACAGCAGTAAAAGAGGTGAAGGAAGGTCTCATCGGGCAATTGAAACACACAGAGAGAGAAAACATCCCCCTACCAAATATAAACATTGCCATACTAGACGTACTACATGAATTGACAGTGGATGGACTGGGCAAGACAAAGGCATCCTACATAGACGAGGAGTTGAGAAAACTAACAATAACTCACATACACAAGAACTACCCGGAAAAGGATTGGCTACACATTTACACGGATGGATCGGCTACCCCAGGTGAGGGACAAGCTGGGGCAGGCATATATTGCAGAGAGTTTGAGGAATCTCACCCTGCAGGGGAAAATGGTAGCTGCTTTGACGGAGAATTGACTGCTATTCTTAAAGCCCTGTACAAAGTTAAAGACTGCCGCAGTGATAAAATTGTAATTTTAACAGACTCAAAGGCAGCAATAGTCAACAAGGAAGTGGCAGATTCTGCGGTAAGGCAGTGCAAATTACAAATCCTAAGACTGCACAATGCAAACAAGATAATTAAGCTACAATGGATACCATCACACTGCAATGTATATGGCAATGATAAAGCGGACTTCTTAGCTAAGAAAGGGAGCAAAATGCTACAACAGAGCAAACCGATAACTTACAGCTCAGTTAAAGCCCATGTAAATGCTGCAGTTTCTAAGAAAATTAGACAAGAATGGGTCAAAAAGGGACAAGACAAACCATGGCAGGTGTACACCACGCAGCCAAGTAAACCCAAAAGAATATATGATAGACGAACAGAAACAGCACAGTTCAGGTTGAAGACTCAACATGACCTTCTAGGGAAGCATCTGCACCGAATAGGCGTGTTTGAAACCAGTACCTGCAGATTATGCGGAAATGGTGAACATGACAGACGACATCTATATACCTGTGCCAGTCTGGCAAATGAGCGTGACGCAATGCCCAACGGCATGAAGAAGGAGGAAAGGGAGGCTCGTCTCTATTGGTTGACTAGATCAAGCATGATGGCATCATAGGCCAAATGTGGGCATATGAGAAGAAGAAGAAGAAGAAGAAGAAGAAGTCATGAGACAGAACTTGACTGATAACGATAAGGCACTTAAGGCTTCGTTTCTTGTAGCTTATCGTGTTGCTAAAGCCAAAGCGGCTCATACAGTAGCTGAAAAACTAATTTTACCATGTGCTATTGACATAGTTTCCGAGATGATAGGCAGACAAGAGGCAGACAAAATAAAAACCGTCCCTTTGAGCAATAATACGATTGCACGGCGCATTGACGACATTGACCTTCATTTACAGTCTCGATTGGTAGTGAAATTAAATGAAGCAAAGGCCTGGGCTATTCAACTTGATGAGTCAACTGACGTCTCTAATCAAGCCACTTTATTGTTATACGTACGCTACCCATACATACATGATTTTGAGGAAGATATTTTGTGTTGCATTACTTTGCCCACTTACACAACTGGGGAGGAAATATTCAAGGCAATTAACAAAACGTTAATTGAAGACTTTCATCTCGAATGGAAACATCTGAAAGGAGTGACGTCCGATGGGGCTGCGAGTATGACCGGAAAACATTCCGGAGTAGTGAAAAGACTCAAAACTGCAGCTGGATGTGAAATTCCCTGGGTTCATTGTTTCATTCACCGAGAAGCATTGGCAGCGAAAGGCCTATCACCAGATCTCAATACTGTCATGCATGAAGTAGTTAAAATTGTAAATTTGATAAAAGCCAGTGCACTCAACAGTCGTTTATTTGAGGCTCTCTGTACAGAGGCGGGATCCTCTCACAAGCATTTGCTCCTGCACACGGAGGTAAGGTGGCTCTCGAGGGGGAAAATTCTCTCGCGAGTTTTCGAGCTCAAAGAAGAAATTAAACAATTTTGTACTAACAAGAAGTCAGAATATGCAGCACTTTTTGAAATCGACGAGTGGGTTTTGAAATTCACATATTTAGCAGATAGGTATGTTTGCACATTTGAATGAACTTAATTTAAAATTGCAAGGCAAAAACAACAATGTTTTTATTCTTACAGAGAAGATAGGAACTTTTATAAAAACAGTTTTGCTGTGGCTAGTGCGCGTGGACAAAAATCCACCTAATTTCAGCATGTTTCCAATTTTCAACGAAAGAATGGTTGAAATAGAAGACTGCAATAGATTGGATTTGGATATGCAGGAAAGAGTTCTGCAAACAATTAAAAATCATCTGCAGAACTTGAAAACAAAACTAGAACAATATTTTACTGTGGAGCACTTCCAAACCATTGAGAGTATGCTATGGGTGCATAACCCCTATCTACTGACAAGTGTAAGTGACATTTCCAAATCTGGTTTGAGTGATAAGGAAGAGGAAGAGATGATAGGTTTGCAAAATGACTTGTCACTGAAAAGAGAGTGTGATAGTTTGTCCTCATCGGCATTTTGGCTTAAATGTGCGGTCGAGTTTCCGAACATTGGTGCTAGGGCAGTGTTGTTTTTACTACCGTTTTCCACAACCTACCTGTGCGAATTGGGGTTTTCAACACTCACAAAACTCAAGACAAAAGATAGGAACCGTCTCGAAACTAGTTCCAGTATGAGAGTTGCACTGTCGACTGCAGATCCTAATTGGAACGAGCTGACTGAGAATCGTCAAGCCAACCCATCCCACTAAACCTGGCTGATTGACTTTCATGGTAAGCTTGTTTTGTTTATTTACCATAACATGTAAAACGAATTAAAATCTGTATAATTTTCTCATTACACAACCTAGTTATAATAATAATTGTTATACATTGTTGTAGCACGCATTTCAATTATTCTATTCTTTCGAAAAAAGACAATTAAAACAAGCGTTTATTAAGCCGGGTCGTTAATAGTAGAAGCATGATTAAACCGGGTCGCCATATTTTGAGTTTGGGAAACGCTGGTGTAGTGTGTATATACCTCTGGTTATCCCACAAAGTATACGGCAATAAAGTGACTAGGTGTGTAGTAAGACGTTATGAATATGATATTGTAGTAGATAATTATTTATTGTGACACTTTAGCTTACAGTAAATATGCAAACACAACAAAGACGCCATGTTGAAGACTGCAAGTATAGGAAACAGTGAGTTAGTTATAAATACCGCCACATAGTAGCGCATATGACAAGGCGCTAAAACCAGCAGTAGATGATATTGGATTATATATGTTTCAACACACCCACTTAAGCCAATAGCTGCTTAAAACAAAAAAAACATTCATTAATTACAATGAATATAATGAAAAATATAATGACAAAGCTGATTACAATGAATAGATCATTTTTATTCTACACTAGGGTTGCCACCAAGTAATTATTTTTATCCTTGAAAGATACTTTAAAAATCCTGAGAAATCCTTGAAAATACTATTTAGTATCTTGCACATTATTCCGTGCAAAGGAATTTTCAAAATTTTCAGTATTCCAAACAATAATACGTTGGTTATGCCAGATAGAATTTTGAGAATTTAACTAGGCCTACCATTACATATTTCCATGCAAGCATTGGCTTAAGAATCTGAATTTTCTTAGAATTTTAACGTTTAAGTTTTCACCATCGTGTCTCTACTCACTGGGTTTATTATATTGCTATTTCCCGGTGTTAGTAGTACTGATGTTTTTATTACCCACTGTTGATTGCTTTTCAGACTGAATTAAAAATAATGTATTAATTTCATATATTTTTTTATTTTTTAACTATGGTAGGAAATCCTAAGATTCTGCCAAAAATCCTTGATCCTTGAGACATCTTAAAAATCTAGGGGTGTACGAATAGTGATTTTTCACTTCGAATACGAATATTGAATAGTACACAGAAAAAAGTCGAATATCGAAGTCGAATATCGAATAATTGCCAAAACAATGCAGATTAACATGCTGTACACATAAAAATCAATATTTAGTAATTTTCAACTTTAATTTATGGTCTAGGTGGCCTAGGCCCTAATTCAGTGGATTAGGCCAATTTATCCTTAGGTAGGCCTACCCTTAGTCTAGTAGGGCCTAGCTAATAAGCTTAATTAAGAAAGGTAGGCCTAGCTATTGCTAAGAATGGCCTGCCTAGGTCTAAGAACGGTTGGCCTAGGCCTACCATATGGACTTATAGGGCTTGGTCCAGTAAGCAAGGACATAGCTAGGGCCTGCCTAGGACAAGGCTTAAAAGTGGGGGGTGGATGGATATTTAAAGGCCTACGTTGTATTAAGGGAACTTACAAATTAGGTAAGGGTAGGTGTTCGCGCCGATTATATTTTTTGTATTTTCGTCGCTTTGTTTAGTGCTAGTTTCATTGTATTTAACTTTTCTTCTTTTCATTTGGTTTTTACTCGAGTGCTTTTGCCCGGTTTTGTCTGTGATCTGGTTTGGCCAATCACGTTCGTTTTCTGTTTATTTTCCGTTTGCATTCATATTATCACTCATCCCTAGTTCAGTTCACGACGGTCTGTCGTTCTGAAAGGTCGCTCTCTGTTATCACTCTCGCCCGTATATGGGCATAACCAGTTCAGTTCTCTCGTACTCCCTGCACTGCTTTCTGAGAGCAGTCTTTGCCACTGCTGCAATATAAGTTCTCTGAACTGTTTCTTCCGTTTCTTATCACTTCTCTATTCTTCAACTGGCCAGCTCTATTAAACCTTTCCTATCCCCCTCGACGTCTGACACACTGACGTCGCGACGCAAGAAAGTTCGCCAACATCCGAACCTCGTGACGTCGGGGGCAACCAGTCCATGCAGGAAGTATTCTGCACAATCATATGTAAGTTCTCTTCTGCATTTTATTTCCTGTGTTCTTCCTTGCTCTCTTATCTCTATTAAAAACTAATTACAGTCCACTTAAAATCTCGGTTAGGCATCTCGCCCTCAACAGTTTGGTCCGTCCGAACCGGATGAAAACTTTGCTTCTTTCATTTCGGATTTTCTTCATTTGTCTTCTCATTGTCTTGTACTTATTCGCTAAAGTTGCTGTGTATTTTTGTATATCTCGTGCTTTTGTTCACGTTCTCTGGCGTCACGATATCTCTCGCTGGATATCGTTGCTTCGTTCTCAGACATTCGACGTCTGATTGTCTTGTACATAATTGTTTCTCGATTTCTTTCTTGTATGTGTTTTTTCTCTGGCTCTAAAGCACATATTATATTAGTGATTTTTCTTGTGTTTATACTCTCGTCTCGCGTGATTTTATACACGCATCGTTTTCGCTCTTACACTGTTTGCAATGACGTGTCAATTTACGTAACTGCTATTTCTCTCCTTGTGTTCACGTCATTGCTTGGTTTATTATTGTCTCGTGTGTTTATTTAATAAACCGTGCTCACTGTTTTGAATTGTTCTCTTCCGTGTTTTTTGTCGTTTGTTCTCCGTTTGGTACTTGTACCTATCGTTCACCATGGAAGAGTTACAAGCACAACAGAAACGTTTGGTAGCTCGTCGTGAATTTGTCTTTGCTAGCGTTCAGAGAACACACGACGCATTCTCCAAGATCAAACCCGTTGATGTTGATTCGTGTAGGCCTCGGTTCGACAAGCTCTCTGCGTTGGAGTCTGATTTTCAAGACATCCAAATGTCAATTTCCGATATCAACACGCAGTTAAAAGACACGGCGAGACCCACCGAAATCGACAAGGTTCAAGACAGTTTTGAAACAGTTCTGTACGCAGCAAAAGCTATGTTCCCATTGGCTGTCAAGTTGACTCAGCCCGTCAGTGTGACTCAATCCGGGGCTGCCCCCATCTCTGTGAAATCTCACATCTCTCTGCCAGTCATTGACCTCCCTAAGTTTGCGGGTGACATTTGCAAATGGCCCGAGTTCTACTCCCTGTTCAAGTCTCTGATAGACGAAAACACATCGTTAGGTAATGTGCAGAAGTTGCATTACCTCAAATCCTCGTTGTCCGAACAAGCTCTAGCTATTATCTCTGAGTTTCAAATCTGTGAGGAAAAACTACCTCTGCATTAAATCCTTATCTCTCGTTATCAAACAAGAGACTTCTAGGCAGCGTCTATGTCAGAAGATACTAGAATTGTTCCTCTCAGACTTCGTCCTATGAAGGACTTCAAAGCTTCCTCAAAGGTCCATCGTAATTCGGTTGAAGCTTGAAAGCACTAGATATCCGGATTTAGGCGATTTTCTGCTGCTATGTTTATCGTTAGCTAATCTAGATCCCTCTTCTCGGAAAGCTTTCGAAACTAAGCATTGTTCTAACTCAGCTCCTGATTATAAATCGTTAATCGATTTTTTGGAACAACAGTCTCCCACTATGGAGCTTTGTGCTGTCGGCAAAAATTCGACTATGTCACCGAAGAGTTCTCATCCCTCTAAGAAAGTTAATTCTTTTCTAGTATCGTCCGCACCTGTTTCGAACTCTAGTACGAGACACATTAGTCATGACTCATCTCGCGCTAATGTGGTCTCCTCTCCTTTTGCGTGCCCTCTCTGCAAGTCAACACACACTTTGTATCAGTGCAATGTTTTTCGAGGTCAAGCTGTCAATGAACGCTATGACACTCTGCGACGATTGAAACGTTGTTTTAATTGCATGGGGGCGCACATGCGTTCTCAATGTGCGTCTAAAAGTTCGTGTTCTGTGTGCCGTAGCAACAAGCACCATTCAATGCTTCACACGGACTCCACCCCCTCCTCTGTTGAGGAGGGTTGTGCGAACTTACGAATTTCGAACTCGAACTTTAGAGAAGTTCGGTTCGGGTTCGAAATTGAAAAATATTGTTCGAGTTCGAAAATATCAAAGTTCGGGAAATTCGAACTTCCCGCTCGATATCGTAACTACGCGAGTCGCCGCGATGCGCGCGCGCAGCGAGCTGTCGAGATAAGGTCGAGATTCGAAGTGCAGTGCAGCCAACCGAGTTTTAAACACATGAAATCCTATAAAAACTGAAAAGAACCATCATCACAGAAGGGCTAGGCCTGCGTTCAGAGGTCCGGGCCTAGGCTTATAACAACCTAGGCCTAGGCCTACTACGTGGGAGGCCGCCAGTAGTCCGATGCAACAAACACAACTAGCAAGTGCGCCGCTGCGTTCGTTTTCGCACTGGCCTCAACGTTCTACAGCGCTATGGTGTAATATACTACCAAATCAGAAAATATTTACCAAGTGCAATTAAATTCGTTGGCGGGAGAATTGAATGGAAAAAGATATTGAATTATTGGTTCAATACGCCTAAATCAATGGCAATGCACTGCCTATTAGACTACATACGAAATTGACTTGGAGAAATACAAACCATCTCTGTAACCCTAGAGTTGGGAAATATGATGTTTTACCTTGGCTTTATAGTAGGCGACTATGACGCTGTTATGTAAGTACTTTAGATAGAAATTAAAAAAGTGACTACACCGGGGTTTGAACCCGGGACCTTAGCTTACCGGGCTATGCTCTTACCAACTGAGCTATGCGGCCACCAATTTAAAACTATCTAATTTTTGGTCTGTTTTGTACATTGTTAATAACGTGTGTAGAGCAGATTGCACTGCCTATTAGACTCCATACGAAATTGACTTGGAGAAATACAAACCATCTCTGTAACCCTAGAGTTGGGAAATATGATGTTTTACCTTGTAGGCCTATGCCATTTAATGAAACTGGTAAATAAACTGAACTGAACTGTGTTCATTTTCCCATATTCCCGCTTACGCGGGTTGGCATTGTAAAGTTTCAAAATTGAGGTAATTTGTTTAATTACCAGTGGATTTTTGCTGGGAAAAGTAGATTAGGGGGTTTGGGGGGGGGGGTTGCGCGAAGTGCCGTGGCGAGGTTAGTACACCACTTGGGCATAGGCCTACAGCCTTGCAGGTGACACTAATGTTTTTCCTACTTTTTACACATTTCTAAGGTAAGCGCCATTTTGAAACGTTAATATGTC
>JAMZAV010001089.1:175000-296038 GCA_024449915.1 Sweltsa coloradensis
TTTATCTTCGGTATATCAGTGAATCAAGTAAGACATTTTTCTAGTAGTGATCCCATCCATGATAAGTTGATAAGCAATTATTATGGCGTTTGGGGGGGGGGGGGGGGGGGAGATCGAACGAAATGACAATTTCAATTCGACCAGCAATAAGATAAAAGTAAACTTCAATATCCCTAAACGTAAAACGGTCACGTTTTATAAAAGCAGTCAAATATAATATAATTGTCTTGATATATTTGCTTTGCTTATTTTCTAATTCTTAGTGAAACCACGTGACCAAAATTATAATACATTTGGGGACGGATTTTCCACTTTACACATTCACACAATCATTCACTCAAACATACATACAACGGAACACGGATACATACATACATACAGACATTCATCATCTTTCACACACATACATTCATATTTATATAATTTTTATAGTCATTTTTATGTAACTAATTTTACATTATATTGTCGCGTTATATTTGTATTGTTATAGTTTGGTAAATTACACTTGTGGGACATTTGTCCTGTTCTAATGTGGCCACAAATAAAATTAAAATAAGATAAAAAATAAAATAAAAATTAACGTTTCCACAACGTCCGCGGTTGCCGTCGGCTGCGTAGTAAGAAAGGCGGCGCCGAGAAGCTACAGTAAGATCTCTCTTATCCGATCTCCTCTTATCCGATGTTCCGTGTTAACCGAGCCGCCAAAAAAAAAAAAAAAAAAAAAAAAAAAAGTTTTAAATACGTAAATAAAACATAAAAATAATTACAGACGCCGCGCCGCACTTTTTTAAATGTACTCGCATACATTTGTAGGCATGCCTTACGAGTGAGTGCAAAGAAGATAGATCGGCGATATATCTCGACTTTCGAGCAGTGTGCATCAGTGTACTGAGCGTATAGAGTTCAGTGGTCAGTGTGCGTCGGGCGCATCGCCGGTAAGCGTCAGTGCCACCCACTGAGCATATAGAGGTCAGTGTGCGTCGCGCGCCTGCGCGTGCGCATACGATCCAGCCATCTCACACACAGCTGTTCAAAGATGGTCGTTGTGGAACTAGATGCAATCATGTTTCAACCGATTCACGAAATTCGTAATCACGACGCATTGAATTGTTATTCCTGGGCTTATCTTATTTCTTTCCCAGACTTATCTTGCGTCGTGAGCTTCAGCGCGGGCATAGTAGTGAGAGGTTTTCCCACATGAGAAAGAGAGCTAGGCCTAGGCCTATGTTTGCATTGTAGGCCTAGGCCTACTGCGTCGAGTTTAGGCCTAGGCCTAGACATACGTTTTTATTACGACATGTAGGCCTAATTGTGTACGTGTGTTCGTGAGCTTGAATTACAAGCTATTAAATCATTTAGTATACCCTGTATGAAGTGTATCGTGTGTATTTTATGTTCCTTTATCCATTACATGTGTCATATATCATTTTACCACATCAGGCTATGCTACGAGAGCAAATAAACAATTGATCCGCGCCATCCGAGTTTTTCGCAAATCCGAGGTGCCCCCGGTCTCATCCAACTCGGATAAGAGAGATCTTACTGTATTAGGGAAAATTTGAAAATGATTCGCGAAAAACTCATTACTATAACAGTATGCCTTGAAATAATTCGACGGTTTGATCAAATCTACTTTGATTGGAAATACCAAGGATGCAACGTTGTTGTGGTTCTTTGTTTCTCTCCTGCAGATCACGTATGTGTATTCAAAGGAAGACACACATTTGGGGTTTGTTTGTATAAGACAAAAGTCTAATTTTGCCTGAAATTTTTAATTCAAAAGCCAACTTCAATCGTATTTACTATATTGAGTTCGATTACTTCGAAAAATGTAACAATTTCCCTCATATTAATATGTTTTATGCCCAAGCGATAGTAAACAATGACAGGTGAATTATGTAAAGCCACCCTTTCAAGTTCTATTGAACTCGATTGCTTGGTGGTAGGGATCTGGCTGGAGCATACCTGGGTGCAGACCAAGTTGGATTTGAAAGCGTGTAGCGGCGCAAAGAATAAGCCCCATATTATAGATTATTGAATGAGCTTTCAAGAACACGAATGTTTTGGGTAGATGCTCTTCTTTTGTACGCCGAATAGACGGCGCGCGCTGACCAACAAGAAAATTCCTGTCTCAATTACCACATATTTTTTATAATGACTTATTTATGAAATTATATATGAGATCAGCAACTCCTACATATTGCAAAATGTTTTTAATCGAAGCTCTAGGACCAAAATTAGCATTACAACTTCTGACATCCTATTTGATCTGAAATGCTAATTTTGGTCGTAGAGATTCGATTAAAAACATTTTGCAATGTGTAGGAGTTGCTGATCTCATATATAATTTCATAAATTAGTAATTATAAAAAAATGTGTTTATTAAGACAGGAATTTTCTTGTCCGTCAGCCCTCCCGATTCGGCGAATACAAAAGACAAGGCAGTGAGCTGTAGGAAGGGTTATTGAAAGAAACTAGAATTTTAATGAGCTTGTCAGACTTCTTCTGTCAACCTCCCCATTCATCCTTTCTGTCGCCAGGTATGTCTGGTCTGTAGAGGTAGGGTCGGCACAGAAGATATCTGCTGCTTCAGTGCTCGAAATCGCAACTAGGTTGCGCTGGAGTAAAATCGACGTGAGAGGCATCTATTGGCAAAAGTTGTTGATATTTTTGGAAAATAGACCGTTAACGCAGGTACCGATAACAAGCAGGTGTTGGTGCAGAATACGCATATTCTTCATTAACAGTATAACAACGCCACACTTGTATATATTCCAATGAAATAGCACATAAAATGTCTCTCAAATAACATCATGTTTCCATCAAAGTCTTAGGTATTTTATGCGGACAAGGTGTCAAATGTAGAATAAAACAGATGATCGATTACCTTTCCAGATAATTTTCCAGTATGTGTAGTAGTATCTCTTTAAGCATGCGTTTAACTAAAACGTGGATGAGCATATCATTGAGAAACAAAGGCATTTGCTGAAAAATGTTACATAATTATATTATCAGTTGCATGTTCAGGTTATGTAGAAAGAATGCCATGTTCAGTTCAGAAGTGCAAACAACTGTTCCTTGTCCTCATCCTTTGCATAGCATTAACATTGGTCAAATGTCAGAGCTTCACTGTGTTAACATTAGCCATTGCACTTTCATGCTGTTGGAATATGTGCCATCAATGGTTTTTATTGAAAAAACATTCACTACTATTGAACTAGACCAGCCAATGAAATTCATCACATCATAACAATTAAACTGTTATTTCTTAAAAAAACTTCCCTTATGCGGTGTTGTTTCTTAGGCAACAATATGCAAATCTGATGTTACCAACAAGAGACTAGAAGGTAGTTTTACTTGACAATTCAATTGCTATAAGCTATGCTAGTCAACTCAGTCACTCTCTCCACTCGCTGAGGAAGGTCAGGTGGACCGAAAACGTTTCGATTATGCAGTTTGTTTATGTTATCTTTCGCGGCGCGCCTACTCCATTGTCACCCTATCTCTTTGTCATTCACAAGAATATGTTTTTGGTGTCTTCACCTTGCCATACACATGCAAACTGTGTAATCTCACGCATCGTGTGGCTCAACGATAGCAGAAACTCGAGCGTGGGCGGAGTTTTAATTCCCAATCTCAGCCGATGAAACTTGACTTATACGGTACTTAGGATAGTGGGAGAGCCAATGACGAGGCTTGGGCTGTTTTACTCAAATGACAATTATCTGCACACAGAAAATACAATAGTGTATATCAACTTTATTCTGAAAATGGAATGTTTTAATTGTGATGAATCTACAGTAATTGTAACCAACTTCACCGGAAATATATTTATGTAGAACACAACAAACACATAAAAAGACGCATCATCATCATCGTTACAGAATTAACATAGCCTAGTTTTGTTATAATTATTATACTATCAATTCATTGGGGGGATAGGGTAGTTTTGTGCAATTTATAGACAATTCTCTCCAAGGAAATGGCAACAAAAAAATCATATAAAGTCATGAATCAGTTATACTCACAATGAATAGGCCTAGATACAATAATCTGATAAGTGGTTACTCACGTACACGTGAAATAAAAAAACAATCTTTTAAGAATATTAAAATTGATGGTATATTAAGTGGAATGTACGAATTCAATCTGAATCATCAATTTTAAAATTCCCAAGATAAAACTGAATTGCTAACAAATAATAACAAAACTATGCCTGTATGAGGCTCTATTGTTTAATTATTTCTTGGACAGCCTTGACGATTTTCTTGGCACTGATTCCGTACTTGTCGAGCAAGACGGTGGGTGGTCCAGACCTAGGAATTTGTTGCACCGCCAACTGCTTGACGATAATGTCGCGCTCCATAGCAACAGCCGACGCCACTGCTTCACCGATCCCACCCGCTGGATAGTGGTCCTCTACAGTGATGATGCGGCCGCCACATTCCTTGGCGTTGCGGATGATTGCGGCCACGTCCAAAGGTTTCACAGTGAACGGGTCCAAGACACGAACATTGATCCCAGACTTGACGAGCTCGGCGGCTGCAGCAAGAGCCTCGTGGAGAGTCACCCCTGCTCCGATCACAACCACCTGGTCTTTTCCACTCTGCTTCACAATCTTACACTTGCCAATCTGAAAGCACAAGGTTACCGACTCTCATATAGGTAGGTAATTCAATTCTCTTTATTTTCTTGTTGGTAATGGTAAAACATTGAAAATTGCAAAGAGCAATCTTTCTCATAACCATCACTATATAAATAATGGTGACCTCACCCCTTTCAACTATTGCTACAAGAACAAGTGTTTTTTACTTTGGCCGATAGCTAATCATATCCCAATAAGCAGTCATCCACCTCCCCCTCCCCCTCGACAACCGATACTTTTTTGTTCTTTACGATAAAAACAAACAACAACAATAATAATAATAATAATAATAATAATAATAATAATAATAATGATGAATATTAGGTTTTTAAGCATAAGCCCGCTTTAAGAGCATAGTTATTGATTCATAGCAGTTGTCGAAAAAGTTTGCCCCGACTGAGGTTCGAACCCAGAACCTCCGGCTTAACGGGTGCCATAGCTTTACCAATTAAGCTACCGGGACCACAGAACAAACCTTTACGAAACTGCTATTTGTTGTGACTGTTGACTTTCATGACAAATCCATGACATGACATGACTTAAAAACCTAATATTCATGCTACCCAACTCATGGGAGATGAGATCTGATTGGATTTATCCATGCGATCTTTCAGATTTGACAGCTACATTGCAGTCTTCTGTTGGATTCATGTCATGAAAGTCAACAGTCACAACAACTAGCAGTTTCGTAAAGGTTTCTTCTGTGGTCCCGGTAGCTTAATTGGTAAAGCTATGGCACGTTAAGCCGGAGGTTCTGGGTTCGAACCCCAGTCGGGGCAAACTTTTTCGACAACTGCTATGAATCAATAATAATAATAATAATAATGATAATGTATTCTTTTTTGACAATAGGTCCAGAGACCCACAAGTGCAATATAATAGACAACTTATAACTACAAAGATTTAAGCATTCATTATAGAATGACCTTAGAACACCAAATTAAATTAAAATTAAAATGAAATTAGTTGACACAAATTAATAGAGACATGAGATAAGTAACAGTACACAGTAAAGAGAATTTATAAATTATAAAATTGGACTATCGCGGTTTGTAAAATACATATCAAAAACAACATTTCGTTATAGTATTCAGAAAATAACTATGATATTTGAATGCCTAAGTATTGATTGATCATATTCATAGGACCATATAGGACTAACAAAACAAAAAAAAGAAGTGAAAAAGAAAGAAAATATAATCCTAAAACAACATTCACGTTACCTACTTTTGATTATATTATGAATGTTTGTGGTTTTCGAACAAAGTTACTATGTTAGAGTTGTATTAATAGCAGATTTGAATTCATGCAGTTTCATATACTGAATATCAAGTTCACTGTTTTTTAAACTAAAATATTGTATGTTGATTGGATTCGATTAATGGGGCTAATTTCAACAGATCAATACGAGAGCGTGGAACGTAGAATGTGTGATAGTTGCGCGTGCATTTGGCGGGATGTGGAAGTTGACACTTTCAATCAAATCCGAATCAATGAGACCATGAATGAGTTTGCAGAGAAATAAAATGTCAGTTGCTTTACGGCGATTTTCTAATGAAGACATTTGAAAACTTTGACAGAGAGGAATACAATGAGCGTGTTATTTTGAAAAAACAGAAAAATCGCATGAACTTTTGTTGCACGCGCTCGACCTCACTTATTTTTGTTACATGATGAGGATTCCACACGACACTCGCGTAATCCACGTGAGGACGAATCAAAGCTAGATATAGCTTTCGCGTTGTTCTTGGTGAGAAGTCCTTCGAGCAGTTACGTTTTAGAAATCCGAGGAGTTTGAGGGCTTTAGGTGTAGCATTATGAATGTGTTCAATTTAAGCCTACTCGATTGTACTTAATCGCATGCGGTATTTAAAATTTTAAAAATGCATCTTTGATTTGAATTTTGAAATTTTGATATACTACAGTATATTATTGTTCCTAGGGATGGGATTTGACCGGTCAAATTCAAATTTGGTCAATTGACTGGTCAATTGACGGTCAATTGACGGTCAAATGTAAAAAATCATAAATTTTATTTTATTAAATAATTAGTATATTATTTTTTAAATGTTGTGGTGACAAAAGCTTGTTTTACTTAAAAGCTTGTTAAATGCATATTAAGTGGCATATCATCATCGTCATCATCATCGTCGATGCTGTCATCAGTCCCTTCCTCCGATTCAGCTTCAGCTTACACAGAAGCTATTATATTCTATTTGTCTATTATAATTCATAATATAACTACATAATAAATAATAATTAAAATAAAATATTACCTAATTAAAACATTTTTAATTGAAAAAGAAAGAAAGAAATGTTATCGTTTACATAAAAATTCAAATAATTTTAAGTTTTAAATGCAATATACACATGTTATCTTTAAGTCAATTGACTGGTCAATTGACCAAAAGTATTTGACCAGTCATTTGACCGGTCAATTGACCAGTCAATTGACCGGTCAATTGACATTGTGCAACCCTAATTGTTCCTAAACTGAACATTAGACCTGACCTCATACAAAATACTTTGTTAAATGTGTACTTGGCATACCTGCATAACTTCCTCGTTGGCGTAGAGCACTGCAGTGTTTGGTCGAGATGTTCTGATGAAGCACACACCCTTCGTATTAGCGGCTAGCTCCACGGCTCTCTCGGTGCTCACTGCATCACTGGGATAGAACACTGTCGACCCCGGGATCGAACGAAATAAGGCGATATCTTCCAATCCCATCTGACTTGGTCCATCTTCACCAATACTCACTCCACAATGAGAACCGACAAAGTTGACATTGGTTTGAGAGATGGCTCCCATACGGATCTAAAACCACCATTGATGAGAAAAATTATGAACTATGCATGGGTAGAACCGTAATCTATGGGAATTTCTTAACTGGAAGCCTATGTTACGTTCGGTATTAACAGCATCTAACTCAAGTAATCATGAAGAGATGAAATTGACCAGTTGAAGTGGGTCAAGCTCAAATTTGTTCTTCATATGTTGCAGAGATAATATAGCATGCAGGATTCGAGAAAACATGGATCCTGTGCAACTCTTATGGGAACACACTTTCAGAAAATGTGTAAAATACAGTAAGGCCTTGATTATCCGAGCTAGACGAGACCGGGTAGAGCTCGAATTATCGAAAAACTCGGATGATCGCGACGTTTTGTTTATTAGCTCTCGTAGCATAGCCTGATATGGGAAAATGATATATGACACATGCAATGGATAAAGGAACATAAAATACACACGAAACACTTCATACAGGGCATATCAAATAATTTAAAAGCTGTCTTCTGTATGATCCCTGGGCTGTTTCGTCGTGTCGATGATGAGGCACTACTCGACGTTTCGCCACCCATGTTGGTGGCTTCTTCAAGAAATTTCATTTTTTTTTTTTCATTCATCTTCATTTCTTGAAGAAGCCACCAACATGGGTGGCGAAACGTCGAGCAGTGCCTCATCATCGACACGACGAAACAGCCCTGGGCCCCGATTCATGTACATTTATCCCGGGTATAAGTGGTATAAGGACGGTATAATGCAGGACATGGCAGGATAAGGCCTGGTTAAGTCTGAGCAACTCTCATCCAATCAGAAATTTTCAATCCAACAACAAGTACAACAAATGTTTTTTCCACTGCATTCCACAGCCATGTAAATCAGCAGATTTGCAAAAGAACACTAAAAATTTGCTCCACCTTTTGTTTTACATTTTTATTTATTGACAGAAGATTGCGTGAGATCATTAAGAGTACGCAATAGCTTGGTGGGACAAGAAATCTCAGAGGGGACTGAGGAAGACGGGAAGTATAAGAGGCAGGCTAGAAATAGACGAAGAGAGACTTGTTTAGACAGAGATAACGAGATAACTGGTTTTTAGCTCCACCCCACGGCTGAGATAAGGAGTCCGACTCGGTCGGTGTGCGGTTAGCTGGACACTGGATTTCGTTCTGCGATTGAATTAAATACCGAAACGAATAACATGGGACATGTAGATCGTAACATTCAAATGACAAATTGACTCATTATTTTGATTATTGGTTGACGTTTCCGCGCACGTTGATTTTTATTTCGACAATAAGTTACCAAAGTTCATTGCAAGCTTAGTTGATTATAGTGAAAAATTAGTAATACTGACTATGTTAGTGTTGTATGTAATTGTTATTGATGTCTTTATGCTTCGATTTGTTTCAATAATAGCACTTTTTATTTTTATTTTGTCGCTAAAGCATGAGGCCAACACAAACAAACAAACATTAGACATTATAACCAGGTTTTGTAAACAGCTTTTAATGCCGCGTAGTTAATTATGCCTTTTGCCATACGATTTGATTCAAAGTTTTGATTGGCATTAGAACATAGAATTTTTCTTTAAAAGTAGTACACTATCCTAAGTGAATCTCCTAATAATGTGTTTTCTATGCCGTGGATTGACTTCGTTTTATTCGTCTTCGCCTTGATTGTAGATTTTAGATTTTAGAAGAGTTCTCATTTATTTGTGAACATTCATAATCCCTGTAGCTTTTCATAAAAAATATATTGAAATATTTTCGTAGCTACCACCCTCTAAACACGCATTGAGTACGATTGCATGACTTGTGTGGCCGCGATTGTTCTTAGCTCTGTGAGGTCAAAGCGGTCGAGATTCGCTTGGTTATCGCTGGATAAGAGCCCGTTCTGCGCCGTAAGCGCACAGCCTGCAGAGGCGTCGGCTGTGAATACTGTCTCACAAACAATGCAACAATCAATGCGACGAAGTTTACGTAAACGAAAAGTGTAAGACATAGTTTTGTAGAGAAAGCTTGTGCCCATCGATTGCTGCCACTCGTAATTTTTTTGATTTTTTTTTGTGGCTTGTGATCGAGTTTAAAATGCGATGTTACGATTTTTTGCGATTTTCTTCGACCAATTTTTAATGTTTTGCATATTAAATTTTACGAAAATACCAAATACCATATCAATATAGGTAGATACAATAGAATTACACATTCTAAAAAAAATTAGGTCTATACGTTGGTAACTTTAGATGTATTAAAGAAAACAAGAAAAAATACAAAAAATACAAATTTTGAGTTTGATAATTTTTTTAAGGGTGTTCCGACAAGTTTTTTTGAAATCCATATCTATGGGAATATCCTGGGACTGTCTGGATCATGTTCTGAAATTTACAGCTGGTTACCTCTCCGATGCTGTAAAAGGATAAAAAGCTATCTGCTCTCTTTAGTTATCAGACGAGTTAATTTTAAATCACTACTTCCGTAATTTTTATTCATCAAATGAAATTGTGCCACTTCTATGAAGATACACATATTTTAGTTTGATTTGCAGCGCTTTTATGGAGAAATTATTCGTGAAATCAATATTCTCGGAAACCTACATTGTTTATAAATGAGTTAACCTCTGTAAAAAAAAAAAAAAAAAAAAATCTCTTCACATTTTGGCCTCTCAGCAAACCTAAAAAGCAATGGATTAGTTTTGCTATTTCACAACTAAATGTTCGATGTAAAAACTTGAAAGGCGATTAAGGGGACTTGCCTTTTGGAGAAATGTGCAACTTGCCTATAATTTTAGTGAAAATATGTGCGTTTTAGACATAATGAAAACAAAACCTGTATTTTCTTTTCTTTCAAGAAAATCAATTGAAACAAAATTTCGGTAGGCAAATAATAATATATATTTTCATCATATTGTTGTCTTTAAGAAACGGGTTTAAAATAGTGATAAAAACATATCGTTGACACTGCAGACATAGAGACACTGCAACCCAGCTGTAGTTTACTTAGGCCCAACATAAATTAGT
Organism: Sweltsa coloradensis; assembly: GCA_024449915.1. NCBI lineage: Eukaryota > Metazoa > Arthropoda > Insecta > Plecoptera > Chloroperlidae > Sweltsa > Sweltsa coloradensis. Next base: position 185,449 of record JAMZAV010001089.1, read on the forward strand.
CTTTGAATTCGGAACAAAATAATATATTAATTTCAGTCGATTTAACATTATTTTGTAGATACATTGAAAGATGATTTGATACTTTATTTAAAAAATATAAACTAATAGTATAGATATCGTTTATAATTCACCAATATAGACGTGTTATTTCACGTCTGTTAAAACTACCGTTTTATGGCAAAGGTATGTTCTCCGACTGCCAACAGAGGTACCTCATAGGTAATGATTCGAAAGGTCTCTGGTTCGATACCCACCACAGGCAATCCTGACTAGAAATGTTCTTCAGACAACAATACGAATGAATACATGGCCCTCAGAGATTCCCTCGCAAATACTCGTAAATTTTACCTGAGTGCATCCTAAAGAAACTAAAATTCATAATACGTATACCTATGACTACAACTTGCACGCATTTTATCAATAGCATTAAACTTGCTTTTTTTCTGCCAGAAGTAGGAAGCGGCGATGGATAATGATGATGATCATAAACAATAATAATTAATTTCTGAATAATTCAGAAGGACAAGAAAGAGAGCCAACAATGTCCATTTTTAAATTCAGTATATGTACGGGAATCGAGTCGAGAAAAGTTAATTACAATTATTTTTTCGGGTTTTCTTTCATAATGGCAAGATCAAAGCCCATTAATCCATTATCGCTCGTAGTAGCAATATGTCAACAACAATACACTTGTCGAACTAACCCGTCATAGGGCCGTTAAAATAAACTTACTTTTATCGATCAAAATAGATTACAAAGTTTGTTACTATTTTTTCGATTTAGTTTGATTGGCTAGGATCTGATCTCGATTGAATATTATAATATTTTGAGATGCCTAGTAATGCAACATAAGATCACTAGCTCTAGCTCATGTAACAATTTACTAAATATAATTTGATCTCTCACAGTAACTGAAAAGTTAAATCATTTTAAACCTCCTAGTTCGCGCACTTGTAATTTTTGCCGAGTTGGACGATACTGAGCTAGGCCTCGTAAGTGTGCGTAAGAGACATTTTCATTAGCACTAAACAAATTGGAAGATCTACGTTTAGAAATGTCCATGATTAGTAGGCCTATCAACAGTCGGAGTAGACAATTGTCTACTAGAGAGCAAAACTATCTTGCAGCAAGTGGCTTAACACAGCCCTTGTTTTTTGGGGGGAGCCGGGGGACGAACATTTTTGTAACCTCAAAAGATCAATTCAGCACGACTAGTTAAAGGGGTACGTAGATATAGTCAGTGGTTTCATCCAAAAATAATATAAGGGTTTACGCTCTTTCCAGTGTAAAGTACAAAGATCGTGCAGAATGGGGGGGGGGGGTCTGGGGGGATGGAACCTTAGCAAATGATCCGAATTTTTGTTTTATTATTTGTTATGACAGGAGTATTTAAACGAGTCTTTTTTACACTAATCTTATACAAAATATGAATTAAAAAATTACGAGTTACAAAAATTATGTCAATATAATATAATAATATATATTATATATATATATATATATTAGTACTTAAGACATAAATTAAAAAAGTGACTACACCGCGGGGATCGAACCCCGGACCATAACTAACCGGGCCCTTGGGCTCTTACCAACATTAAATAGTTATATTAAATTAAATATTAAATATTAATATAACATATAAATATTATTATTATTATAAAATATTATTAAATAATAATATCATTAAATTATAATAAAACATAATTTCGAATAATAATGATAATAATATAGCTTATAGGGGTTAAGCACTCGACCTGCAGTCGGAAGAACGGGGTTCGATACCCCGCTCTGATGGATTTTTTAATTTCTGGATCGATTTCCATAAAATAAATACCTCATTATGAAAAACAATTGTGGCGGTTGTGCCCCCTGGCCCCTACACCAAATTTAAGGGGGCTGTTGGCGGTTGCCCGCCAACATACCCCAAACCCCAGAGGAAACTGATAAAAGTTTTATCACATTACCCAGCATATTTGTTCTCCACGGGCTTCCGATAAAATAGTGTTAACGTCTGTCTATGCCAGACTATCGCAGGGCCACTGATAATTTTGTCGATATATAGTGGTTCTCTCCTATCTAGAATAATCTTACCGTGTATTATCACATAAAATAACTTTCAAGGAACGCAATGAAGAAATATGTGGACGATTATATTCAATAGGAATTGAGGTTTTTACAGACATAAAATAATAATAAGTAGGCTATACGCATGAAGATTGTGTAGTTCAGAGATTTAGATGTGTGAATCACTATTACAACAAGTAACTAATTTGAGCACGGGATTTAGTCAGGTAAACAATGAACGGCTGCAAAACAATCTCCACGTATATAAACATGCAATATTTACAAAGATCTCTATCCATAGGAAGTGATCTAATCAACATATAAATTGTAATGGCGCACCGACAGAGCATAGCAAAACATCAGATAAGCCTGGATATTTAGTTCCACCAATCATATTACTAGCCCCTCCTAGATAACACATAGGGCATTGATATGAGAGCTACGGGCGTGGCGAACCCCGAGCTCGGTAGAGGGCGCCACTTTACGCAACAACACATCCAACAGTTCAGTGAAAATTTGCTATATTTAGCCTATGGTTTTCAGGGTACGCGGGTAAGAAAATACAAATATTTTGACTTTAGTACATAGATACATCTATGAACTTCAATGTAGAACAGGTCTCATGTTATTGCGTTATTTAAATAAATCATTGCGTCACTGTTTTGATGGTTTGGCAAGGAGCACTTTGGCTTAAAGATACTAAAAAACTGACCGCGAAATATGGGCAGGTGATTGTTTAGGTGTCTAGTATATTTCTTCCTCTCGTAAAAAAAATCAAACCCGATGACAATCTGTTCATTATTCACTGTACTACTAGCTCCAGAAAATCGATTGGCATAGGACAATTTCGAGATTTCGATACTTTGCAAACCTAATTAGCGCTAAATATTAAACACAACTTAAGAATGTTTTTGTTTACGTGTGTAGTTAAAGTCTTGATCTAATGATAGGAAAAAAACCGATTCCGTTTGATCCAATACTTTCCAACATTTTCGCTCCAGAATATGTACGTTTTCGACTCTCAAGCTATTGCAGACTCTTAAAAGAAAAGAAAAGGCGTATTATTGCCATAAATTTTGGAATAGCCTAGGACTATCATACTATTGTTCATCTGCATAAGACTTTTAGTAATCAAAACTAGTTATTTGTGCGGGATGTGTGTCAAAACAAGGTCGTGCAGGCCTAGGGTTGCCTAGGGGAGGCCAAGGGCTTGTCAAACGTGTTATGTTCGTATTAATTTTATCTAGTCCTATAGCCTAATCGAACTTTAGGCCTACACTGTTGTATTATGAATAATTTTCAACATCTGGGCCTAGGCCCGAGACGAATTCTGATTTGTTTTATGAGAGTAATGAAAACTTTTCTCGTTTTACACATAGACGCAAAATTTAAAATGTCTGCCATCGGTTTACATATTTTCTTATCCCCGTGCGAGGCGGGATAAGTCTTCATGAATTGGATTCGGAGTTATACCGCACTTATACCACCTAACTCTGCTTATACCGGGATAAAAATGTACATGAATCGGGGCCCAGGGATCATACAGAAGACATCTACGGGTCGTGAAAGCCTACAACATCTCATCAATTTAAAAGCTTTTAATCACGCTACAAGCTAAGCAGCTGTTGTGTCATCCTGTTGTTCAATGCTATGGTTAAACATAGTGTAACACGGTCTCAAAGGCTGCCGTGCCATCCTTGCGAGATGAGGCTCGACGCCTCATGGTCATCATCTGGATCGTTCACTGTCGAGTGTTGGCCTTGGTTATCTCTCTCGCACGCGCTCTTGTACTACACTCTCTCTCTACTGCTGGGCACTCACAACACTCCCTGCCCACCGCTAGGCCTACAATTTAGTATGTGCAGACATTTAAAAAAGTGGGGCGTCTGAATGCAGCTCGGATAATAGAGGTCTTACAGTAACTTTCAAATTGATGAGGGTGAGTAGTTTTAAAAAATAAATTATAAAGCAATTCTGCTGCTTTTAGAAGAGGGGACCAGCTTGTTTATATAATTATAATCATATTTAAAACAGTTGTAGACAACAGAAAATTATGTGATGGGACCCATTCTCATAAATCTATCTGGCAATCTGCTACAATTAAACAACTACTATCTCCACGGAATGCAGTTTAGTGTTTGAACTTTGAACTTTAGAAAAAGACTCGAGTAGCATAACATTTGCAAATGTTTACCAACCTGATCAAATGCTCGAGTAAAGAAGGTTGCAAACGTAGAGACAAATGCAACCGTTCGATCCCGGCAAGCGGCTCCAATAGCCACCCCAACCAGATTCTGTTCTGCAATGAAACATTCGATGTAACGCTCGGGGAACGCCTTCTTCAATTTGTCAGAGTAAGTTGAATTTTTTGTATCTCCGTCCAAGGCGATGACACGGGGGTTATCTGTCGCAATCTTTGCCAGAGCCGTGCCGTACGCCAGGCGAGTGGCAACGGTTTCGCCCAGAGTGTACGCAGGCGGAGAGGAAAGTTTAATGTTGGTGATGTCTACGATGGGTGCGTCATCTACTAGTGGTTTCTGTGGTTTAAGTTGAGGTGGTCCATTGTTCTTGATAATGGAAGAAATGTGTTCGATCAATGAGGCTGCTTTGTCTCCCATGGGCTTGCCGTGCCAGTTTTCTTGATCTTCGATGCCAGGGAATCCTTTACCCTTGTAAGTCTTGGCAATGAGGGCAGTAGGTTTACCCTTCGTGGTCGCAGCCTCATGGAATGCCTACAAGTTAGCAAAACATTTTATTACATGCTACCAAACATTTATTTCAGAGAGCAAATATGGGGCAAATTGCCAATAGGCTACCCCAAGTGCGACGCGGGAAACGAGTTCAGTGCATTTGCAGTGCACAGCCCCATAAGGTTACAATAGCTCGGGATTTTTACACGCTAATATCTTCTTAAATAGAATTATTTAAGAAATCTGACTTATGTTACGTGAAGCAGGCATCATTTATGAATCCAAAGCACATAGTCAAACATTGTAAAACGTCAGCCCTCAAATTTAAATAAATACGAGTTTAAGCCGAAGTGGTCGCGTACAATGTTGCCATGCAACGTGTTTGGAGATGATGTTGCAAGAGTGCTGGAACGCGAAATCCGGCACCGCCGATAAAAATCGATAATAGAAGTTGCCAAGCGTATGTCTTGTCTGTCATTGGCTGTTAATATCATCGGCTCCCGTAATGCTTTGCAACAAATATGTCGAGTTGGGTAGGGAGGGAGGGAGGGCTACTTTGTTTGACGTTTGTGTTAATACTGTAATAATATTAAATCGTTTATATTTAGCTCTACAAGCTATTGGTTACACGCTATTGATTACAATAAACAAATAGTAGCTAGTGTCATAAATAGTGTCAAATAGTGTCATGCCACGCAACTGTCCAAATTAAAGTGTTCACAAGCATAACAAAATTAGGCCTATCTGTGGATAGGCCTATTTATAGGATTGGTCAGTCTTAACCATGGCCTTTATCTATTAGGGTCTAGGCCTAGCCTAGCCTAGGCCCTATGCCCTAGCCATAATGGACAATGTAGGCCTACTGATTAAGCAGAGGCCGAGCTTGGCTATGGTCGCGTCTACTAGGCTTAACTGCTGGCTTGTATCTTCGCAATAATTTTAACTGTTTTATTTGTCTCCGTTTTTAGTGTGCAACTTAGTGTCATGCCCACTCTGCAAAGCATTCCTTCCCCGGTCTGTGAGTTTGGGCTCATCCTAAAAAAATACGAAAATTGTCAAAAACAAGACAGTCATTACAGAGAAAAATACTAAAATATGTAAACAGAAGATTCACTGTCAGGCGCGGACACTAGCCAGCAGAGCAGACGACGCAAAGAGACGATGTACGGGTGGAAACTGGTTTATGCGCATGCGTGCATCTTCCATCTCTGTTATTCATTTCGCTTGAGACCTCTCTTTCTATGAAATGGCAACATTGTACGCGACCACATCGGCTTAAACTCGTATTTATTTAAATTTGAGGACGTTTCACGATGTTTGACTATGTGCTTTGGATTCATAAATGATGCCTGCTTCACGTTACATAAGTCAGATTTCTTAAATAATTCTATTTAAAGTCGATCGATGATAACTGCGCATGTAATAGATATCCTTCAGATTCCAGGTACTGCAAGATGAGATTGAGCTTGTGAGTATAGCAAAAAACTTTTTGGGCCTAACGGTACTAGTTTTTTATCTATTGCGTTTTGAAATGCGCTGGAATTCCCTATCTTATGCATTGTAGATGAGCAAAAACCTACACTTTCAATCGCATATCGTTGCGTAACATCGTGACCTGTTAATGAATATTAACAAATTTAGGTGCAAAATGTAGATAATTTCACGACTAACATTATTTGCTTTGGAAATTGTGGTCAAACGGGGTTCGTTTTCGAGATATTTGAGATGTTATGTCGTAATATCTCCCGTGCCCGCCCGTGCCCGGCGAACGTTACAATAAATCCGGCAACAGCGCCGTGACGTCGCACGCTGTAGTCGGCTGTCGATGACGAGAGACAGGGGTGGGTGTGGCCTACACCTTCAATGACTATTCTGCTCGCGGCTCAGCATTCATATCAATATTTAGTTATTTGCTGCTCTAATTTGTAAACCAAATAGATTAGGCGGTAGAAGTAGACAATTATGTGAACGTACTTATTGTTCATTTATTTATATTTATATTTTATTTGTTTATATTATTTATTTATTCCATTTCATCTATAAATCTACGAGCGTGCACGGGAGATTGCAAGACATGCTTGGGGCCTTGGTACATTTGCTAAATTAGGCCTAGATGAGACCACTTTCAAATCCACCTGTTCTTACCAAGAGATTACCAACAGAGGCTGTGGCAAATATACATAAAATATAAAAAGAAAAGAAAAGAGTAACTTCCACGAAAAGATTACAAAAATTAAATCTATCAAGGATAAAGATATAAATAATTAATATTTCCGGAAAAACTAAAGGAAAAAAAAAACGCACAGGCCAGGTCTCGGGTACCTCTTGCATGCTACGCGAACACGCTGCGCGCATGCCACTTGTGTCCACACGGCTTTGGGGCGGCTCAGATGAATACTCCTGCAGACAGACGCGGGGCGTTTGAGGGACGCTAAGAAAAAACGAGCATAAAAGCTCATTGTTTGCAATGCGGGCGCTGTTTACACTTGCAAATCAATCAGCCAATGTTTCTTTGTCGTAATACACAGCCATATTCTGCAGATGTACGCAACTACTATTTATTTGTATTTAATATAAGTTCGAGGTGGACGCTGGTAGCTTGCTACATCCTTTGGGACATTCAGAACTACCATCATAACAAACCAGTGCTATGTTGCCAAGTCAACATGTGGTTATTTGCTACAAGAAAGGTAGAATTTAAATCTTAATTTGTGGTCTTGACTATCTTAATGTCGATGAAATACATATACATATATAGAGAATTTATGTTCGTTTTGCATTTCTTCACCATTTCTTACTCAATTGCTACAAATATTTATACATCGATTATTGTATAATATTTAGTTTTATGATTGTGCCTAGCATGATATACTACTGGAGTCAAAATACAACACGCGTATTTAGAACAGAACAATATTATTATTTACTTTGTATAAAATACATAAATTGATGAAGTTGTGTTGAATACCGTTTTAAATAATACTAGATGATGATAATATAGATAAAAGTATTATTTTAAGGTGTTTTAAGTTTATTTAATGTTAAAGAAATTGTTGTTTTGATAGGGTAGTTCACTATCGATCGACTTTAAGAAGATATTAGCGTGTAAAAATCCCGAGCCATTGTAACCTGCAAATGCACTGCAAATGCACTGAACTCGTTTCCCGCGTCGCACTTAGGGTAGCCTATAGAGCGAGTTACCCAGAGATGGATTTTTAAAAGAGTACAATGACTAAATGAATGCAAGGAGGCAACAACAGGAGAAATAGTGAGTAGTGTATATATGCAGTGTTGGTTAAGAATACCAACAATAACGGAAAGAGAAAAATGGTATGCTAACTTTACGGTAACAAACTAACAGTGTTTAACACAGACCTTGAAACTAAAATAAATGGATTTATTGTCTAAACTTTTAATAGTGTTGTTAACCAGCTTGGACAATTTGCATTACTAGATACCAATCTGGAATGTCTGTGATAAAGGACCAAAAATGGTGGGTACTAGGGTTGTGCGAACTTACGAATTTCGAACTCGAACTTTAGAGAAGTTCGGTTCGGGTTCGAAATTGAAAAATAGTGTTCGAGTTTGAAAATATCAAAGTTCGGGAAATTCGAACTTCCCGCTCGATATCGTAACTACGCGAGTCGCCGCGATGCGCGCGTGCAGCGAGCTGTCGAGATTCAAAGTGCAGTGCAGCCAACCGAGTTTTGAACACATGAAATCCTATAAAAACTGAAAAGAACCATCATCACAGAAGGGCTAGGCCTGCGTTCAGAGGTCCGGGCCTAGGCTTATAACAACCTAGGCCTAGGCCTACTACGTGTGTACTGTGACGGCAAAAAGTAGGCCTTGGCCCTAGAGACTGCGTGCTTTCAAAATTATTACGATAAACAACAAAGGAGACTTTGATGCGGGAATAGGCTTAGGGCTAGGCCTACACGGCGTTGAAAACAATAATCCTTTATTGGTTTTGTTGCGTCTATATCACAAATATTTCCAATCAACTATAGAGAAGAAAGAATGCCGGTGAATATTCCATTAATGCACTTTTTACGTATTTTAAAATCGTAGTTGGCGTACTTTGACATATTTTATGTATCTTCCTTCAATTTTCCATCTTTGCTTTGACGACGCTAAGCTTGAAGGTCAAACTCGCCCAGGGCACGCGTGGCGCGCTCCGTCGGCCATCGCTAGAACTAGAGTCGATAAAAGCTAGGGAAACTTCTTTATCGGCTCTGCTGAAAACTAGTTCCATTCAAGGGCGCGGAATATTCAAATGTGCTGAAATAGCATTGGGATGCCTAGACCGCAAATATTATAATGAGAGTGCGAATTTGGAGGCATATTCAAAGGAACACGACGAAAAGAAAAAGTCAAAGCAAACTCTAATTTTTTTTTAGGTTCGGTTCGAGTTCGTTTCAGGTTCGAGTTCGGACTTTTTTGCAAGTTCGAAGTTCGAAGGGCAACCTACTTGAAAGTTCGAGTTCGGTTCGAAGTGAAAAAATCCAGGTTCGCACAACCCTAGTGGGTACTGTATATTGAATACCTACAACATTTTGTGCCATATTTAGTGGTATCTGCGTCGATAAAAGAATCTGAACCAGAGCCGATTCTCATAAGATCATTTAGTTTTTCTTTCGAAATTTCTTATTTTAAAGATTATTTATAAAATACTAGATGACACGTCGCGCGTTGCTGCGACGTTGTTGTATTGTTGTGTGTTATGCCAGAACCCTTCGCAGGAGTGTACTTCTCCATAAAAAAATACGTATATGTGTCAACTTTCATTGTGAGTACGAGTACTTGCTCTTTGCAGGCACCGATCACCACGTGGAGGAGTTACAACAAAATGGATAGCATAGAAACCTTCCCCGTGAAAAATACATATATGTGCCAAGTTTCATGGAGATCGGATGAAAAACGAATGTATTCTATAAAACTAGGAAAACGCTAAAATCCCGCCGCGTTGATGGATGAGCTTTTTTAAGTTTTTAGTTTGCGTGGGATATCTTTACTATGGCAAGTGCTTTGTTTTGCTGCCTACGCATTGTAGGTGATTATTGTCAAGTTTCTATTGAAACTTGTCAATTTGTTATTATTTACCGTAAAAAACTTATATTAAAAGCTTTATTTCTATGGATTCTGGCTAACTTTTTCAACTTTTTCTTTCAAAAGGTACTACATCATCATAACCTTAATGTCCATGTATAATATGAACGTTGTAGCCCTACCCGTTTGGTCAGAATTGGCCCAAATGGCACGACAATATCGCACAAAAAATCTAAACAATCTAAAAAATCGTAAAAGTACGATATTCATGAGAAATATTTCTTCGATTGTACCCAAAAACAATACAGCTCTAAGTTCAGAGATTTCGAAGGTCCCCTCCAATTTTCATCAAGATCGGATATGCCGTTTGCCCGGTAGAGAGCGAACAGACAAAAATACAAAAAAAAAAAAAAAAAAACGAGCTAAATTTTTTGGGGGGTCAGTGAAATTGAAGTCTTCGCTTCGCTCATCCAAAAATACGTATATGTGTCAACTTTCATGGTGATATGTCCAACGGTGTCAAAGTCAATTCATTGGTGAGTCCTCTTTGCAGGCACCGATCACCACGTGGAGGAGTTACAACAAAATGGATAGCATAGAAACCTTCCCCGTGAAAAAATACATATATGTGCCACGTTTCATGGAGATCGGTGTCTATTGGGGATGTGCGCGGTTCCAGGTTTTGCTTTCGGTGCCGGTACCGGGTAGTTCAGTACTCGATTTTTCGGATCCGGTTGGGTTCCGGTTTCAAAATATGAATAAAAACATTAATTTATGGATTACTGAGATTAACCCCTTGATAACTTAATAGGCCTATGAAAAACATACAAATATTTATAAAATTAACAGATGGCGAAGAAATGATGTGAGATCTAACTCTGCCGTTGACAGAACCGTAGTGAAGTGACGGCTGTATGGCAGACCGACTCGGTTGGGTCTTTCCAGTCACGTGATGCATATGTGCCAAGTGCGCGTGGCTGCTTACGTAATGCAGCTGAGGGAGCCACGCAAAAAGAACGGTCTTCATTATCTTTGTGATTTTTTACGAAATGAAACTTAATTTGTCATCAGTAGGCCTGCCATTACGTCATCAATAACATACTCTGCGACCACTACACTACATTCGAAAAACATTATTGTTTTTTTCACTTTATGTGTTGCAGGCACCGATCACCACGTTTTACAACAAAATGGATAGCATAGATATCTTCCCCGTAAAAAATACATATATGTGCCAAGTTTCATGGAGATTAGATGAATGGTGTAGTAATGCATAAAGGACAGACAGACAGACATACATTCGTTTTTATATACTATATAGGCCTAGATGATAATAATATGCCAAATAGGCTCTACTTTTAGTACTGATCTAGACATTAAAATACATATCATATCATGTAAATGTTTTTAGTTTTGTTTAAATGTCGTTAGACCAAGTCACAGACCCACCTTCAACAGCCGGTACGAGTTCCTACCATCAAAAACAACAAATCGACTTCCCCCCGTGGCAATCAACAAAATTAAACCTTCAAAGCTCATGCACAAAATGTATACATTCACCACCAACCTACATTCCAGTACTAGAATACATGTTCAAAATGTCCAGTGAGGAGAAATCAAAAATGGAGTACGATCCTCCACTGCTTCCTGTACCAGATTCATGCCTATCTTATGAAAAAGTAAAAGACAACTCTACTCCTGAGCACACCCCCCTACAAATTAAGTTGCTAACAAGTGATATCCACGATCCAACACGAGTTGAAGACGTACAGCTGGTAATGATGAAGCCTGTCCCGACGCTAGGCTTACAACTGATGCTGGAGCCCGCCGACCTTAAGGTGACAATCCCGGAGATGCAGCCTTCCTCGACCGGCGCTGAGAATGCAGTCCTAACGACGCAGCATTCTTTGACCAACGCTGAGGATACTCAGTCGATGGATGATGCAGCAGATGACAACCAAATTGTTGGCTATAGTAATGGGGCCGTAGCTACCGCTACTGAAGCGGGCTCAGACACGGAAGCGCCCAACTCGACCGCACCTGACAACTGTGATGTTTCCTCAGTTTCCATTCTAGACAACTCACTCGACGAAGTTTTCGTAGGATTTGACTTGAGCCCTAATATGACACTACAAGAACTAAAATACCTAACTTACCCTTTTTGGACTCTTTCACCCCTACCTCCCTCACCATAGACTGGCCTATTAGGCCTACGGACGCTTACCCTAGTCTTCCACTCCATACACTACAACATTCAGACAATATATCCTTCTTATCAATCCCTACAGCACACAATACTTTAAACTCAAATACAACCAACCACAACACTCCAATAAATAACACAGTAAATTCCTCCAAAACAAAACCTACCATCACACTATCTCTAGAACCCGCCACAAGTATGCCTAGAATAAATCCAATGTCCCCTCTAACAGCCAAAATAATGTTCATCAACATCCAATCTGTTAGGAATAAGATTGAAGACCTTGAACTCTATCTAAGTGAAACATCCCCTGATATTCTGTGCATTGCAGAACATTGGCTAACCAAACCTGAGTCAGAAGCTCTGGCCCTATTAGACTACTGCAATGTTACCTTATTCTGTAGATCCCTCACAACACATGGTGGAGTGGGAATCTTTGCCAAACAATCACTAAATATATCTGAAATCACAGCTGTATCCAAATTCGCGAAAGAATCCATATTTGAATGTGTAGCAGCCAAGTGGGCCACAAAACGCAAACTATACACAATTTTAGCACTCTATCGTCCTCCCTCTGGCAGTATGTGCAAATTCCTAGAACTACTGGATACGACTCTTGTTTTCCTTCATAGCCGCCACCCATCAGCCGACCTCATCCTATGCAGCGACTTTAACATTAATCTCTTGGAAGACTCCTCTTACAAAAATGACTTCCTGCATATAATCCAATCTTTTAATGCTTATCCAATTTTCAACAAACCAACATGAATTACTGTAAGCTCAAGCACTTTAATTGATAATATATTTACAACCATTGATACAACCTCGACACATGGTGAACTTTACGATCCTGGTCTCTCAGACCACCAAGTCCTATGCTTGGAATTAAGTAATCATAAAACGTCCCCCCTCAAAACTCAAGTATCAAAACGAATATTCTCCGAAGAAAATATAGAATATTTCCTATCTCTCCTAGAGCAAGAACAATGGCAAGACACCTATGACAAAATAGGGACTAACAACATCTTCAATGAATTTATAAGCCAATTTCTGCATCATTGTCATACTGCCTTCCCACTGAAAACGGTTCAAACCAAACCAAAAAACCGTTACTCATGGATCTCACCTGAAATAAGAAAATCGGCCAGGCACATTCGTCGCCTCTACCGCCTAACTAAATCCTCAGTAAATCCCAATGCTGAAGATCTTTACCGTAGTGAAAAGATCAAACATACTAAGAGAGTACGCCAAGTTAAACGCGTTCATAATGACCAGCGTATATCCACCTCACAAAACAAGTCAAAAGTGGCATGGCAAATAATCTCGGAAACGACCACCCCCTGTATAGCCCCCAAGAAGATAACACTCAAAGTTCAGGACAAATCTATTAGCGATCCTAAAACCATAGCGAACCAATTTAATGACTTCTTTTTAAAAGCTGGTGGCGTAAGCCCCAATAACTTGCATATTCAATGCAACTGCAGTAGCTGCTTAAGGATCCCTACTCACAACTATCCAACCCTATTCTTATATCCAACCACTCCAGAAGAAGTTATGGACACCATTCTCAAGACCTGCAAAAAATATTCTGCTGGACTTGATGAAGTTCCATGCTCCCTTTTAATTAAGTGTGCCAGATTTATTGTAACTCCCCTAGTATTTATCATTAATGAATCACTTATAGAAGGTACTTTTCCACAAGAACTTAAAAAAGCAAAAGTAATACCAATATTCAAAAAAGGAAGCAAATCTGATGTCTCAAACTACAGGCCCATATCTCTTTTATCTCCCTTTTCCAAAAATTTTGAATCGATAATGCAAATGCGACTTACCAAATTCTTGACCCAACACAATATCCTAAGCGCATGTCAATATGGTTTCCAAGCAGGCAAATCAACAAACCTAGCCATCTTTAATTTTTTAACAACATTATACTCAAACATCGACCAAGGAAAGGAGTCGGTTGGACTCTTCTATGACTTTAGCAAGGCGTTCGACACCATATGTCATAGCCGCCTGGAAACCAAACTTGAAGCTGTCGGAATAAGAGGAGTGGCACTCAAATGGTTGATGTCATTTCTCTCGGAAAGACAACAAGCGGTCGAAATTACAACAACTGACCGGAATGGTACCCTTTGTAATAACCTCTCTGAATTAGGATATTTGACCAAAGGAGTGCCCCAAGGTTCTATACTCGGTCCCACCTGCTATCTATTATATGTAAACGAATTACCCGAAATCCTCGACACGGTAACACTTTTTGCCGATGACACTAGTCATCTCATAGCAAGCAACAAAAAAGATATAGTTTCCCTATCGGCAACTGCTAATGAGCAAACTGGCAAAATTTCACACTGGCCCAATGTCAACCAGGTAAAACTGAACCAGCAGAAATGCTCACTCCTATACTTTCATACTTACCAAAACCAGCCAACCCTAAGTCCACTAGTTAAGCTAGAAGGGAAAAGTTTAAAACAAACCCGTCTTACTGAATTTCTTGGATTAACACTAGCCGATACACTCGAATGGTCCACTCAAATAAAATTCGGCCTAAACTGCAACGAAGTTGCTTCATGTTACGCCGATTGAAGCACATTAGTCCCCAAATACTCAAATCAGTATATTATGCACATTTCTTCTCTCATATATCGTATTGTATTCTATTTTGGGGGGCCTCTTCTCAGTCACTGTGTCTTTTCAGACTACAAAAGAGAGCGATTCGAAGTCTTGCCGGGGTCCCTCCGTGGACCCCTTGCCGTGATCTATTCAGATCTCTGCAAATACTAACCCTACCATCGATACTCATTAATGAAGCAATTCTCTTTGTTTTGAAATTTCCCAGCTTATTCACCACAAACTCCTCCATCCACCACCATGCCACTAGAGGGCAACACAAAATATTTTTAGACCACCATAAACTCTCACTCTATTCCAAAAGCCCACACTACCTATGCTCCCTAATATTCAACCGACTACCAATACAACTTAAAACTCATGCTAAAAATTTTAATAAATTCCGCCACATGCTCAAATTGTACCTCACAGATAAAGCCTACTACTCTATCGATGAATATCTGAAATCATAAAAATGTACTGTAAATTTCCACTACATTAGCCTATATATGACCCCACATCAATAATTCTCCATTCTTCATTGCATTATACTTCATTCTTCTTATATCATAAACATATCAAACATATTTTTTGAATACTTTGTTAAATATTATTAGTCACAGGACTAGTCTAGTTGTTTCTTCTCTTCTCTTTTTTTCTTGTAGTATATGTATAGTAAATTGTATTTAGTAATAGTGAAATATATGTAGCAGGTAATATGGAAGAACATTTTGTAGGGAGGAGCTCTCATCCCTCCCTACATGTAAACAAATGAATATCACCTTTTGTAATTTGTATATTGGAATTACAATAAAGATTATTATTATAAAAATTTGATTAGGGTTGAGCATAATTATATACATGTCAATGGCTTAAGTATCATTCACAATCAGTTCTAAGTCGTAAGGCGCAAGGTCTAAGGCGTAAGGCGTAAGTCGTAAGAAATGCTAGGCGTTTACAACAACCATACCATTTTTCATTGCTCCTGTGTATTGCGCATGCGCGTACAGTCAGCTGTGGAGTTTCCTTGTTCGTGATTGGCTCGTCGTAAGAAACCGTCGTAAGAATTGGATTTTGGGCAATTCGTTACGACATAAACCATACGCCTTGCGACTTGGGACGTGTTGTGAACGTTCTGATTGAAATACATACTCGGCAATACAAATTATTACGCCTTAGGCCTTGCGCCTTACGACTTAGAACTGATTGTGAATGATGCTATAGATATCTTAACACCTATAGTAGGCTAGACACGCAGTCATTAATCCACTTCCGTGACAATTTGAAGCCATTTTGAAATACCTGTTTGCATGTTAAGTAGATGGGAGCGATTTGTAGCAAAAATATTTTTAAAAAAGATGGCCGTCAGTTTGACAGGTGAGCATACCAGCCATTAACATCAAATGATTACTTAATTCCCTTATGCAATAACTTGTTATTGTTTCTGTTTGTTCAATAACATGCTGCACAAGCTAAAACCATATCAAACAATCCAGTAAAATACTTAAATGCATTAAAAAAGCATAAATTAAAACGCCAAATCGTCATTTTGAATGACAGATTGACTCTTCAATTTGCTACGCTCGCGCCTGTGCGGAGGTATTGGAGACTGCGTATCTAGCCTACTATAGGTGTTTAACATCTATGGTCAATGGGGATGGCCTACTTGATTTCGTTTAAATCTGCATTTGATCCAACCCTAATTTTAGCAATCTCTTGATTCTGGATTTGTTCCTGATCAGTGACCATTATAAAATAACTGACGCATTTCAGTACAGTAAGATCTCTCTTATCCGATCTCCTCTTATCCGATGTTCCGTGTTAACCGAGCCGCCAAAAAAAAAAAAAAAAATTAAAAATTAAAGTTTTAAATACGTAAATAAAACATAAAAATAATTACAGACGCCGCGCCGCACTTTTTTAAATGTACTCGCATACATTTGTAGGCATGCCTTACGAGTGAGTGCAAAGAAGATAGATCGGCGATATATCTCGACTTTCGAGCAGTGTGCATCAGTGTAGGCTACTGAGCGTATAGAGTTCAGTGGTCAGTGTGCGTCGGGCGCATCGCCGGTAAGCGTCAGTGCCACCCACTGAGCATATAGAGGTCAGTGTGCGTCGCGCGCCTGCGCGTGCGCATACGATCCAGCCATCTCACACACAGCTGTTCAAAGATGGTCGTTGTGGAACTAGATGCAATCATGTTTCAACCGATTCACGAAATTCGTAATCACGACGCATTGAATTGTTATTCCTGGGCTTATCTTATTTCTTTCCCAGACTTATCTTGCGTCGTGAGCTTCAGCGCGGGCATAGTAGTGAGAGGTTTTCCCACATGAGAAAGAGAGCTAGGCCTAGGCCTATGTTTGCATTGTAGGCCTAGGCCTACTGCGTCGAGTTTAGGCCTAGGCCTAGGCCTAGACATACGTTTTTATTACGACATGTAGGCCTAATTGTGTACGTGTGTTCGTGAGCTTGAATTACAAGCTATTAAATCATTTAGTATACCCTGTATGAAGTGTATCGTGTGTATTTTATGTTCCTTCATCCATTACATGTGTCATATATCATTTTACCACATCAGGCTATGCTACGAGAGCAAATAAACAATTGATCCGCGCCATCCGAGTTTTTCGCAAATCCGAGGTGCCCCCGGTCTCATCCAACTCGGATAAGAGAGATCTTACTGTATATGAAAGGATTAAACCCAACCAACCTTCCATAGTGATTTCATAAAAATCCAACATTTGAGCCTTTTTACTTTCCGGAAAAAAGGCATCCTTGATCAGATAAATCGTCAAGCTCCTTGCTTACCTTGCACAGCTGATCGACATCATGCCCATCAACTACTAGAGCATTGAAGCCAAACGCTTCCAGGCGTCGCCGGTAAACCTCCATGTTGTGTTGAAGTGAAGTAGGTTCAGACTGACCCAGGCGGTTAATGTCAAAGATGACGCATAAGTTATCCAGCTTGTAATGGCTTGCAAAATGAAGCCCCTCCCAGATGGAGCCCTCAGCACTCTCCCCGTCTCCAACCAAGCAGTACACTCTGAAAGAGTACAGCTGCATTGAGCAAGTCTCAAAGGAAGCTTATGTCAAGCAAACTTGCTCAAGACAGTGGCATATTATCCAGGAATTCATAAAGGAGGGGGGGGGGGGGGGGGTCAACCAATTAATTCATAGATGTACTGAAGGCAAGTGGTCCTTCAAGGTCATTTTGGTGAAAATCTGTGCGTTTTAAAGCATCCCAATAACCAACTTTGTAGCCTATCTACTAAAATCCTCTTTTGGTCAGATGGTAGTTTGCCTTTAGTAAATTAAATTGAGATAAAACAGTTATTCTATATTCTCCATTTAAATGTTAAAGTGCACTTTCACACTTTTTTTAAAAAATGGGGGGGGGGTTGTCCCCCCCTTGGATACACTACTGGCTCACGAGTTTGAGCATTGGGGGGGCGCAAATTCAAAAATTTGCAAGGGGAGAGGGGCTTTAGTGCCAGTGGCATATCCAGGAATTCATAAAGGGGGGTTTAACTAATTAATTCATAGATGTATGGAAAGCAAAGTGGGGGGTCTGGGGGTTCTGTGCGTTTTAAAGCATCACAATGATTATTTTTTATCTACTAAAATCCTCTTTTTATTTGTGTACTTGTTCAAATCTATTGAGATCTACAATGCACCAACAATCCAGATGCTATGAAGTTAACCGTCTCGGTTGGGAGACCGGGGTTCCCCCGCTGAGATGGTACACCTACTACTGATTAATGAAATTGAGAAATAAATCCTCTTTTTAATTTAAAAGTTTTCTAGGCCTACTTCAAGGTCATTTTGATGGAAATCTGTGCATTTGAAAGCATCACAATAACCAACTTTGTGTCCACTAAAATACTTTTTTTAATCTAAACATTTTCTGCTTGAAGTTCATTTTGGTGAAAATCTGTGTCTTTTAAAGGATGATCAACTGTGGGTAGTTAATTGGGAAAAAGAGGAAAACGGCAAATTATTGGGGGGGGGACGTGGATAGCAATTGGGGGCGCACGCCACCCCCCAAAAAAAACTAGTGACGCCACTGTTGCTAATTCAATGGATAAAAAGAGTTACTAACTTTCAGAATGAAGACACGCACGAGAGAATTATATATGAATGGTCGGCTGTAAAACAGATCCACTTCGTTACAAAACCAAAGGAGGACGGCAATGAAAATGAGGATGTGCTGAGAATGGCTAGGAGGCATTAAGTCCATAGCCTGAGAAACTGGTGATTGTCATGCCCCAACCAAACACATATTGATATGTACTCTATATTTGATGCTATATAATTATTTATAGTGTACTTTAAATAGGATTCCTGTACACATGTATCAATTCACGTAGAGAAATTAATATTTATGATGGCTTTTCATTGAAAATATGATTGGCACAATCTTAATCAACCTGTAGGTTCCTAGGTAAAGCTCAAGGTCACAAAAGACAAGGCAATCATTTACATGGTAATGCAGCAGTGATTTAGCATAATGCCTAGGCTTGTCACCGTATTTACTTATGAATTCAAGAGAGTAAAACCATAGATATACAATGTTCAAACAATGAACCAAACTAGTAATGGTATAAAGTACTAACTACCACCTACACCCATTTCATATATCAATAACGGAGGTCTCTTCAATAAAATATAAATGTATGTGTTGTTTACTAAAACTCTCCACATTATATATGTACGGGTGACAGGAAAATTCTAGTTACCTACAAAATTTGGAAATATTGTAATACTAGTTACCTATTAGGCCTACTATAATTATTGAGTATCCTACAGCTGCTGACTTTAATAAATTACGAGCATGGCAACTGGCACTCAATTGAATAAGTTGTGAGCAATTGTGCAAGATTTTCAACACACACATGAATCGTGACACGTGATTGTGCGTGACACCTTCTAATATTAAGTCTTGGGAAGATATTTTTGAGTTAGGGCCTAGTTGATATATTTTTGTTAGCATCACAACACAACTTCTAAGAGGTTCCAGGAATTGAGTGATGACTGGAGGAGTCAAAATTCCAAACTGAAGACAAGATTCAAGAATGTCAGGAACAACAATTTAACGTTACTGGTGGGGCTCTGTAAATAAATAGAGCATCAGCAACCCCTATTTCAGTTGTCGTTTGCTCGCAGAGTGTGACACATTTGCCGCATTTAATAGTGCCGTGAGTGTATAGTGCTCTAATTAATTATTTCAATGACCTTTTCTATGCCGACCGAATGCTTTTCCTTCATCACAATTTGTAAGGTAGGACACATATTTTTTATTTCACCCTTCTCCCGCACTTTCTTTATCAAATACAAATGTTTTTTAATGGCGTTTTGTACCGGTACTCTATTACATTATTATGTATAGCTATGCATGAGCGTGACTTACTAACACTTCATCACAAATAGACAATATATTTACAAACACACACTTTAAATACAATACAAAGGTTATTCTTAGTGGAATCTCAGATCATGCTGCACAACTAATCACAATAAACTGTAAATTAAATAACCCAGTAAAAAAAATTATCTATAAAAGAATATTTAAAGATCCCACTATATGCATCTTCAATGAACAACTCGCAAAAGAAAACTGGACAGATCTAACACTAAGTTCTGTAAATGAAATGTATGAACTATTTATAAACAAGATCAATCTACATTTTCAGAAACACTTTCCTCTAAGAAAAATCACTGTAAAACATAAATTTAAAAAATACTCCTGGTTGACACAAGGACTAAAAATATCTCGCAATAACGTAAAAAGCCTCTATCAAATGACATTACATTTCTATGACAGCTCGATCATTAAAAAGTTATTACCGAACATATAAACAAATCTACAAGAAAACATTGAAATTATCAAAAATAAAATACTATGAAGGTCAAATAGAGCACAGTGAAAACAGATCAAAAAAGGTATGGGAAATAGTAAATGATCAGTTGAGCCGCAATCCACCACCCAAAACAAACAACAGCATCAAAATAGAAACACATGAAGGAATTACCGACAAACCACAAATCGTAGCACAGTGTTTTGTCGATTACTTTACGAACATAGCAAGTAAACTCACCAAAGACATAAACCTGAACCTCCAAAATGAAACATTCATGGACCATCTAATTAAATCTCAAAAGAATCAATCAGGATCAATCTTCATGATAGATACAAATGAAAAAGAAATATTAGAAATTGTTAAAAGTCTAAAAAACAAAATGTCTACTGGCTATGATGAAATACCAATGGTCTTGGTAAAAAAATGCATTCCATTTATAGCAGAACCCCTTAAAATAATTTTTAATGAATGCTTACAGTCTGGATCTTTCCCCCAATAAACTTAAAATCGCAAAAATAATCCCTCTTTATAAAAAAGGTGATCAAAACAAAAATGGATAATTATAGACCAATATCCCTCCTACCGGCTTTTTCTAAGATTTTTGAAAAACTTATTCATATAAGAATTTCCAAATACTTTGAGAAAAAAACAACTTTTTTCAGAAAGCCAAAATGGGTTTAGAAAAAATAAATCAACCTGCACAACAATAAACAGGTTTATGGTAAACCTTGTAAATGCTTTAGAAAGGAAAAATCATGTAATTGGAATATTTTACGACCTATCTAAGGCATTTGATTGTATTGATCATAAAATTCTTCTAGATAAACTATATTATTATGGTATACGTGGGATCGCATTAGAACTTATAAAATCATATTTAAGTAACAGATACCAATACGTAGAAGTTAAAACGTACGACACCAAGGGTAATGAAATTAAAACCGCATCCCCTAGTCTACTAAACAGATGTGGTGTTCCTCAAGGATCCATAGTAGGTCCTCTATTCTTTAATATTTTCATTAATGATCTTCCTTTATGTATTGACGACATTGAACTTTTCGCAGACGATGCTACTTCTTTAATTCAGGCACCGTCTAGGGATGAATTAATAATAAAAGCAACAGAGAAGACAACGACATGCATAAACTGGTTTACGAGTAATAAATTAATCCCAAACTCTTCTAAAACTAAATTAATTCACTTTCACTCAATTCAAAAATCAAGACACTTACAACCGATTAATGAAATAACAATTCAACCACATAAAAATATCACCCACACAATCTCAAGGGTGCAGGACATTAAATTTTTAGGCATTTTTATGGATGAATCCTTAACATGGAATAAACATATAACCGTTCTGACAGGCAAATTAAACTCAGCCTGCTATTCTATTAGACAAATAAGAAATTCAACAAATGTAAGTACATCAAAACTAGTTATTTTGCACTTTTTGAAAGTCTAATAAGATACGGGACTGAATTCTGGGGACATTCATCACACCATGACAAAGTATTCAAAATTCAAAAACGTGCAATTAGAAATATTACAAAGGCGCACCCGAGAACACATGCACAACCTTTGTTTCAAAATCTAAAAATACTTACCTTATACTGCATATACATCCTTAAATCAGTCCTATTTGTTAAACAAAACTTTCAGTCACTAGAAAAAAAATTATGAAACTCATTCACACCAAACACGGCAACAAAATGACATCCATATAGACCACCATAATAGTAAACTAGCTCAACTTAATTCTAACTATATACAAATTAAATTATTTAATAAACTCCCGAAAGAAATTAAAATAATTACATCCATAAATAGTTTCAAAAATAAAGTAGTGAATCTCCTACTAGACAAAGCATACTATTCTCTAGGCGCATATTTGGAAGATAATAGTATCTAAACACTTGTGAACACAACATCAAATCACAATGAATGTGATTATGACCTGTATTATATTACCCAATACTATAATTGTGTATTCATCATATTATCATTATTATTGTATATAGGCCTATATTCTAATGAGTAATGACTACTTATCACTATTATTGTATAGGCCTGTATTCTATTACTTCATACTATAATTATTGTGTAATAAGTAATAACACATCTGTTTGAGTTTAGAAGGCATAATATTATTATGCATTGTGAGGGCTGTGGCCTCACATCATGTTTTTGTTATTAGATGTGTTTTATAGTAGTCACTAGCAACGAACGAGTTGAAATGGATGTGAAATGAGTGTGCTATGTTTGAAAGTAAAGTAATTCAAATAAATAAAGAAATATACAGTCCACATTTAAAAAAGCCTACCAGTTTTAATCATTGGTCCAACCGCGCCAGATTTATCACGAGTTTGCTTTGCTTCGACAGTGTCAGCAACCAGCAGAAAACAGGTCAGACAAACTATTTATTACTTTAGCCTTTCAACATGGACACAAAACAAATCAAGCTTTGGGTCAAGCAAAGGGGAATTTATAAAGCTACCATTTCAAGGATTCAGACTTTTGTCAGTAGTCTCGACATATCGCAGGATGTCAATAAGATACGCATTAGACTTGAACAGTTACTGGAAACCTGGACAAGGTTTGATGAGGTCCAAACCAATCTAGAGTTGCACGATGAAAACATAGACCATGAAGGAGAGAGGATCACCGTTGAAACTCTGGTTCATGACCTAAGAGCAACTATGTCAGGCTTGTTAGAACCAAGACAACATTTAGTTGACCTAGACGCCTCAAATGATACAATTGGCGCATCTCGCAGGCCTAGTAAGACTAAGTTAAACCTACCGTCTATAAAGTTGCCTAGTTTTGACGGCTCTTATACCAAGTGGCTGACGTTTAGTGACAGCTTCAGAGCTATGGTTCACGACAACAACGATGTGGCCATTATAGAAAAGTACTACTATCTGATATCTGTTCTAACAGGACAAGCATTAGAATTGATTCAAAATTTACCACTGACTGAGAATAACTACACTGTGGCTTGGAAATTATTGGAAAATCGGTATCAAAATAAAAGGCTGATAGCATCTCAACATCTTAAGGAGTTGATCGATATTAAATCAGTACAAAAAGAATCAGCTACTGAATTGTTACAGTTTATCAACACAGTGTCTAGTAATCTAAATGCTCTTAAGGCCCTTAGTATTGAAACACCTTTGGAAGAAGTCATATTGTTACATCTATTCACCAGACGTTTAGATAGTAATACACGCAAGGAATGGGAAACTCACTCTCAATGATAAAGCAATCCCATCACTTGATAGTTTCATCGCTTTTCTTGAAAACAGAAGACAAGCTCTAGAAAACGTTCAACCTTCAGTAACAGTAATTGTACAGATCGTAAGTTCATTACTGCTGAAGTCAAGGGGAAGATTCAATCCCAAACGATAGAAAGTCTAATGCATACATTTCTAGGCCTACAGACAACAACTGTACCTAAATGTCAGAGTTGCAATGAATCACATTCGTTGTACAAATGTGATGAGGTTCAGGAACTTAAGCCTAGCTCAGAAACAATATTGTGTACAAAACAACAGGTTATGCTTCAACTGTCTTCGCACTGGGCACGTTGTCAAGTCATGCCACTCAAAGGGTTGCCGAAAGTGTGGCAAAAAACATCATACTCTGTTACACAATTCTCATCTTGAAAACGTGGGTTCTTCTGACATGGTTCAGAGAATTTCTAATCCTGCACCATTATGTGACAACACAGATAATGGTCACGAGGGAAGTTCAAACCAGTTTCAGAACGCATGCTGTGCATTCAAGGAAAATCCAATCACATGTTCTACTATCAACAGCAATAGTCTCATAAAAGATTGTAATGGCAAGCTTCAAGAGTGTAGAGCTCTTTTAGACAGTGGAAGTCAATCTAACTTTTGTACTGAAGATTTAGTACAACGATTAGGATTAAAGAAACATAAGAACCACATTTCAATTCGAGGTATCAACAACGTAGCCTCAGAATCAAAGCATATAGTTGAATGCCAACTGCAATCTAAAGTAGGCAACTTCAATGCTAACTTGTCATGTTTGGTTCTGCAACGCATAACCGGCCAGATGCCAGATATGTTGATTGAACATGAACAGTGGAATATACCCGACGTCGATTTAGCTGACCCAACATTCTTCCAGCCAGGAAGGATTGATCTGTTGATAGGGGCAGAACTCTTTTTCCATCTTCTAAGGCCTGGACGAAAGTCAAGATTAGAGAATAATTATCCTATTCTACAGGATACAGAGTTAGGTTGGATACTGGCAGGACGTTTCCAACAAGTATGTGGCGATGCCTCTACTGCATCTGTTACCGCACACTTCTTGCAAACAGATGACAGTCTAGATCGGCAACTGCAACGTTTCTGGGAACTTGAGGAAGTCCACTCAAAGCCAAGAACCGACGAAGAACAAAAATGTGAGCGACATTTCCAAGAAACTGTGACAAGGAATAGTAAAGGGAGATTTGTAGTAAGGCTTCCATTCCAGGCAGATCATGAGACTCTTGGTAACTCATTCGATCAGGCAAGCTACAGATTTAAACATTTGGAAGGTCGGCTGCACAAACAACCAGAACTACGATTGGAATACAACAAGTTTCTTGAAGAATACGAAAAGCTAGGCCATATGGTACAAGTGCAGACAGATTCAGGTGTACATTCTGACAATGTATACTATCTCCCTCATCATGCTGTGTTTAAGGCTTCCAGCACCACAACCAAGACACGAGTTGTTTTTGACGCTTCAGCCAAAACTACGAACGGTAAATCCTTAAAGGGGAACAAATAAAACGGACCGGTATGTTGAAAACCCATTAGAGGTTGCCTCAGAATTTAATACGTTTTTTGCAAATGCTTTCAAATCAGTGAGTCCAGACGACCAGCCACAAAGCAAGAGAATAACCAATAACGGGGAAGACGAAGACCCAATGGAGATGATAAAAAAACATAGTGAACCGTTAGGGAACTCGTTGACTTTGACACCGGTCACGGAAAAGGAGTTGGTGGAAACTGTCCTAAAACTAAAAAACACAACAGCGTGCGGGTGGGATGACATCTCAACGCTAATAATAAAAAAAAGCGTTCACTTAATAAAAGGGCCATTAACCCATATATTTAATAACTCGCTAGAGACCGGTATCTTTCCAAATAATCTAAAGCTATCCGTGGTCTCTCCTCTTTATAAAAAAGAGGACCCAGCTAATATTAACAACTATAGGCCAATCTCAATGTTGCCAATATTTGCAAAGGTACTGGAATCATTAGTACAATTTCGAGTCGTCCAGTTCCTGGAAAGTAATAATGTAATATCAAAATCACAACATGGTTATCAAAAAAACAAATCGACTATAACGGCTCTAGCAGAATTGGAAAATCTTACTCTGAAAGCAATGGATAAGGGAGAATATGCTTTGGGCATTTTTTGCGATCTGACAAAAGCGTTCGACTGTGTTGACCATAATGTACTTCTTAGCAAGCTAGATTTCTATGGTATAAGAGGGGTGACATGGAAGTGGTTTAAATCGTATCTTGGGGGAAGAAAACAAAAAGTAAAAATAAGATATAATAAGAGAGGGCTTTGTACAGAATTCTCTTCAAACTGGTTAGAGATGGTGGCCGGAGTACCACAAGGTTCGGTCCTTAGTCCTACCCTCTTCCTTGTTTATATAAATGATCTACAAAAATATATTAAAGAAATAACGTTAATTCTTTTTGCAGACGACATAACAGCGCTGCTATTTAATAAATGTCTGGAAAGCCTCGAGAGGGAAGCAGTAATTATTATTAAACTAATTTACCAATGGCTGGTAGCAAACAAGTTAGCACTAAATGAGACTAAAACATGCTTTATTCAGTTCCATTTTTGGCAGAAGCATATGAACATTTCCCAAAATTACAACTTAATGATAAAAAAAATTGAGCGAGTAACGAATACAGGGTTCCTGGGGGTAATCACAGATGAAAATCTAAACTGGGAAAGCCATATAACCAAACTAAGTTCTAAATTAAGTTCGGCATCTTTTGCATTGAGGGTGATTAAGGCAGCCACAGGCAAGCAAACAGCTAAGATTGCATATCACGCATATTTCGAGTCACTACTCAGATATGGAATACAAATATGGGGAAGCACCACTCACCTAGGGGACATTTTCATACTCCAAAAAAAAGCGATAAGGATAATAGGAGGACTAGCCTTCAGAGAGTCCTGTGTGGCAACATTCATTGAATTAGAGATTCTTACGGTACCATGTATCTATATATATGAATTGTTGAAACTAATTATTAAACAGCAGACAGACAGAGACCAAACGTTAAATAAAGACATTCACCAGTATAACACAAGACATAGGGGGGATTTTAACATACCACGCAGTAGAACAACTAGGTACCAAAAGGGTTATTGTATTACAGGCCAAACAATATTCAATAAGCTCCCAAAGGGTATTAGAGAAATAGGAAATAAGGATAAGCAGATAGAGAAAATACACAAGTACCTAGTCAAAAATGCATTTTATTCTGTAGAGGCATATTTTACAGTGTGACCAAAATAAACAAAAGGTGGTGTTTGTATAATGCTTAATGCTACAACTTGTTAAATGTTACAATTTTAATTACCTAACTTTGAACTAATTTTAACCAATGATTGTGATCCATGGTTGAATTGTTTTTTACATAAGGGTCTGCAGTGTTGTTGCATTTTATGTATTTATTATTGTTGTACAGAAAC
Organism: Sweltsa coloradensis; assembly: GCA_024449915.1. Classification (NCBI taxonomy): domain Eukaryota; kingdom Metazoa; phylum Arthropoda; class Insecta; order Plecoptera; family Chloroperlidae; genus Sweltsa; species Sweltsa coloradensis. Next base: position 212,670 of record JAMZAV010001089.1, read on the forward strand.
TGGTTGTAAGTAAATTTTCTTTTTTTAGTTTTTAGACATGCCTGGATAGGCAATGACATGTAATATACCCAGACCAGCTGATGTTGTAACGGGTCAACATTACGAAAATAAAAATGAAAAAAAATGAAATGAAATGAAAATGATATCCTGATGGTGGGTCCTACTATTCAACAAGACTTGTGGTCAATCGTGGTACGGTTTAGAACACATCAAATTGCATTTACAGCTGACATTGCTAAAATGTATCGTCAAGTCAACGTAGATCCACGGGACACTCGATATCAAAGAATTCTATGGAGAACATCGCCTGAAGAATCTGTCAAATGTTACGAGCTTACAACAGTCACCTACGGCACAGCTTCAGCTCCCTTCTTGGCAACACGATGCTTACAACAACTTGCCGAAGAAGAAGCTAGCAGCTATCCTCGCGCTACAGAAGTGCTAGGACGAGACTTTTACGTTGATGACTTGCTCAGTGGCTGTGACAATATCCAGGATGCTCTTCAAATTCAAGATGACATGACCATGCTATTAAATAGTGGAGGATTCCCACTCAGAAAATGGTGTTCAAACTGTCCAGAGTTACTTGAAGCAATACCTACAGAGTACAGAGAAACACAGTTACCTCTTCAATTTGATCGCACAGACAGCGTTAAAACACTTGGTTTATTGTGGAATCCGAAGTCAGATAAGTTTCTCGTACAAAACAAAAGCTCTTCATATTCGCACGATCAAGTGTCTGCCACGAATGTTACAAAACGGAAGATTTCATCAATCATTGCGTCGATATTTGATCCATTAGGTCTCGTCAGCCCAATAGTGATTTTACATAAGATATTTCTACAGAAGTTATGGCTTCATAAACTAGACTGGGATGATCGACTACCACAAGAGTTATTGATGGAATGGAACAAGCTTCACCAACAACTTCCTTTTGTCAACAACATTGAAATTGACCGATTAGTTCTATGCAAAGCACCAATCATAGACATACAGATTCATGGTTTCTCAGATGCATCAGAACGAGCGTATGGATCGTGTTTATATCTCAGGTCAGTCAATGTTCAAAATGAAGTTAGTATTCATCTACTTGCTCAAAATCAAGAGTAGCACCTGTAAAAAAGGTAACTCTGGCCCCGTTTAGAACTTTGTGGCGCATTGTTACTAGCGCAACTGGTACAAAAAACACTACCAATCTTGAACCTTAAGATTGACAGCATACATCTTTGGACGGATTCAACCATTGTTCTATCATGGTTATCCTCGTCTTTAAATCGATGGGAAACATTTGTTGCGAACAGAGTATCCAAAATTCAAGAATACACTAATATGTTAAGGATTGTAAACATGCAATTTCCAAACACATACCAGCAGATCTTATTTCAAGAGGAACTGATCCTAAAACACTTAAACAACTTGATATATGGTGGCACGGACCTGACTGGCTACAGCAACCTACTCTATCGTGGCCCTCATCCGTCCCATCATTGAACAGTGACAATTCCATATCCGAAAACGTAGAATTGTCAACACCATGTTAGTTACTAATACTGTAACAACCGAGATTATTTCCAAATACTCGTCACTCTCGAAACTGACACACGTAGTTGCGTATTGTTTGCGATTCAACTTCAATTGTAAGAATTCGATGTCAAGAAAGTCAGGTGTGCTATCTGCTGAGGAGCTGCAATCTGCTCTCAAAATTTGCATTAAATGTGTGCAAAAAGATGTTTACCTTCGTGAAATTCAAGAGCTTCAAGACAACGGTCAAGTTTCAAAGAAAAGCTTACTGTTAAATCTTCATCCATTTTTAGACGATGAAAAGTTCCTGCGAGTCGGTGGAAGACTAAATAATTCAGAACTTCCATACGATAACAAGCATCCACTTATTCTGCCACCAAATCATGATCTTACTAAATTGATAATCAATTCTGAACATCTCAAGCTACTTCATGCTGGTCCGCAATTGTTAACTGCATCATTGCGCCAGCATTATTGGATCCCCAGAGCAAAACAAGTTATCAAGAATTGCATTCACAAATGTTTACCTTGTTTCAAACTGAAGGTATCAACATCAAAACAATTGATGGGTCAATTACCTAAAGCCCGTGTTCAACCATCTCGTCCTTTTGTGAACACAGGAGTAGATTATGCTGGTCCCTTTTCAATAAAGACTGGATCAGTACGCAGCAAAACTACAATCAAATGCTATGTTGCAATATTTGTATGCTTTGCAGTAAAAGCTGTACACTTGGAACTAGTGAGTAATTTAACGACTGAAGCCTTTATAGCAGCGTTAAGAAGGTTTACAGCCAGAAGAGGCAAGTGTCTACACATTTACAGTGACAATGCTACGAACTTTGTGGGCTCAAACCGTAAGCTTCAAGAGTTGCGTAGGCTGTTCCTTACCGAATCGTTCTGCGATCAGATCAAGGAATATGCTGCTAAAGAAAAATTTTAAACGTGGCACTTCATTCCGCCCAGTGCACCACACTTTGGTGGTCTCTGGGAAACTGCAGTGAAGTCCATGAAATTTCATTTGAAAACGTGTGGTAGGGACGGCTACACTGACGTTTGAAGAATTAGCTACTCTACTTTCTCAAATTGAAGCATGTATGAATTCCCGTCCTCTTACCGTTTTGTCAAACGATCCTAATGATCCAACGTTTTTAAGTCCAGGTCATTTTCTCATAGGCGCTCCATTAATAAGCCTACCTGAGCCAGACTTGCTTAACACGTCGACAATCAACCAGTTATCACGTTGGCAACGAGTCCAACATATGCACCAGCAGTTGTGGAAAATGTGGTCAAGGGACTACCTCAACGGACTCCAGCAACGGCAGAAATGGTCTACTTCCCAAAACAACCTACAACCGGGAATGGTGTGCCTTGTTCGAGATGATCGTCTGCCTCCTCTCCAATGGAAACTGGGGGTCGTAGAAAGCATCTGCCCAGGGAGTGATGGGCTAGTTCGAGTTGTCAACATACGATTAGGTCGCAACGTGATGAAGAGACCAATTCGTCATTTAATTCCTCTCCCTACTCAATGTCTTATGTAATACTTCTTTGTATTTTGATCTCCAATCAACGGGGGGAGTATGTTTGAGTTTAGAAGGCATAATATTATTATGCATTGTGAGGGCTGTGGCCTCACATCATGTTTTTGTTATTAGATGTGTTTTATAGTAGTCACTAGCAACGAACGAGTTGAAATGGATGTGAAATGAGTGTGCTATGTTTGAAAGTAAAGTAATTCAAATAAATAAAGAAATATACAGTCCACATTTAAAAAAGCCTACCAGTTTTAATCAACATCATTATTATTGCACACATATTCTACTACTTTGTACTATAATTATTTAATAATTAATCTATATTCTATCTTAGTCTACGGTACCTGACTGTTACAGGTTAAAATTGAGTCTAATTAAATATATGTATTATGTATTTATCTATGGCAAAATCAATAAAACTATCTATCTATCTATCTATCTATCTATCTATCTATCTATCTATCTATCTATCTATCTATCTATCTATCATGAGTGTGCGTGAGTGTGTAGTGAGATTCTACTTGAGTGCGTGATTGGAAAATGCTAGCTTGTGACGTGAGCGCTCACCACTAGTTGGCACTGTAAACATACATAACTGTAAGTCAAGTACTAAATAGTCTCTTATATTTTATTAAATGTTGACAGAAGAGAGGAGTAGACATTTATAACTTACCTAACAATAATTAATAATCAGAGCCAGTCATTTATTACAATAACTACAAATGCTAAAAAAAAAAGTATAAAAAAAGTTTTTTCATCAATGTTTACTTCATATGGTTGGGCTGCATTAAAAGCAATTTTAATTTTTGCTAATTAATGCTTTAAATTAGCTAGCAAAAGAGGTGCTATTTCTTTAGCAAAAATTAAACATTTGTCAAATTAATTAATTTTAATTTTGTTAAAAAAAATTGTCATTCATATAAGTAGAGCCTAGGTAATAAGAAATGGTGATATAAAAACCCAAATTTCTTCTTCTAAAAAACTAATTTTGCATTTATTGCGATTTCACAAAAATTGAAGAAATGTTATCTATCTAGCCTACTTAAAAAATAAACAAAAAATGGTAATTGTTTTCTTTTAATGGTTCCCCTACTTAATATGCCGTATTAAGTAGGGAATACATAGAATCGATAAAAAAAAAATACAAATATTCGTACGCACCGTTCTTTTGACAGTCTCTTTCCGCAAAGCCCGTGATGACTTTGTCTGGACCGGCACCTCTACAAAAAATTATATGAATTCTGGACTGGCACCTCCAAGCCGCAATTTGCGCACAAAAAGATTCAATTTCGTGAGTTGATTCGTGTTTTGACTAGTTTCATACAATTTTGTTCGTTATTTCTCGCTATACATGTGATTTTTCAAAATTCGCATTCACAAAATATAGTTTAATGTTAATAATGTAATTCGTCAACAATATTAAATTTTAGGCAATATAATGGACATTAACATTTTTTCGCAAATTTCGGTAACACCATTTTTCACACAAGTCATAACGCAATTTTACAACGTTTCTTGCCTCTTGGGAATTAATTCAAAACTTGTACCTCTGCATTTCCAACACTGTGGAATACTACATCTATTTTGCAATCTTGTTTGTTATACTTTTTATAGCATGCTACTGAGTAATGATGCATTCTGTGTATATTTAGTTTTTTTGCTACATAAATGCCATTTAAAAAGTTATACAAGATGCAATTTTTAAGTATCATTAATGCTATTTTGGATGAAAATTGATGCAATAAGTCATTGCCTCTTAAGAGTACGCAATAGCTAGGTGACGTGGCAATCTCAGAGGGGATTGAGGAAAGGACGAGGTATCGGAGGCCGGCCAGAAACAAACAAAGAGAGAAATGTTTAGACGGAGATAACGGGACAACTGGTTCTTAGCTCCACCCCGCGCTATAAGATAACGATATCTCCCGACTCAACGCACGGCCAGTGTTCTAGTTATCGTTTTGCGACTGCAAAAATAAATACCAATATGATATGATATGAATAACATAGGACCATGCACATCGTGACTTTCAAATGAACAATGATTAGTTCATTATTTTGTATTATTGGTCGACGTTTCCGCGATTGTTTCTTTTTGTCTCTACAATAAGTTACCTAAGTTCATTGTAGTTGATTAGTGAAAAAATAGTAATAATTACTATGTTAGTGTTGTGTGTAATTGTTATTGATGTCTTCACACTTCGATTGTTTCAATATAGTAGATTTTATTTTTTATCTGTAGCTAAAGCATGGGCCAACACAAACAAACAAACATTAGACATTATTACCGGGTTTTGTCAAAAAGTTTTTTAATGACGCGTAGTTAATTATACCTTTTGCCATACGATTCGATTCAAAGTTTTTATTTGGCATTAGAACATAGAATTTTACTTTAAAAGTAGTTCTTATTATTAATCTCGCTAATCAACAATGCACACATTTGAGACACACTAATAAGACCGATATTGTCTTTAGAATACGAAAAAGTCAGACGAGTTAATTTTAAATCACCACCTCCGTAACTTTTATTCACCAAATGAATTGTGTCACTTCTATGAAGATACACATATTTGAGTTTGATTTGCAGCGCTTTTATGGAGAAATACTTCGTGAAATCAATATTCTCGGAAAACCTACATTGTTTATAAATGAGTTTACCTCTGTAAAAAAAAAAAAAAAAACCTTCACATTTTGGCCTCTCAGCAAACCTAAAAAGCTGTAGCAGAATTGTCCCCTGCTATCTAAGTATGTAAATTCATAGATTAATCAAGCTGATTAATATGTAATTAATATGTTTTAATTAATTACTCTGGTAATTAATTATGTGAAGAGGCTAATAACTAGCCAAGGTGGTGTGATAGGCCACAAGGATCATATTGGGATGATCAAATGACAATATTATTCTCAGCAATTAGTGGTATTTGCATATGGAGCAATGAAGTGAATAACTTTGCCTAAACAGGGCGTAGAGACTTAAGTAACTCAAAACAGGTGCTCGTGCAAGTTAAGTGAAATGACGAGTAGTTGATAACGAAATGTACGAACACTTTAGAGCAATTAACCAAATAGCAAAAAGTACCAGTTTATCATCGGGATTAGGGACGCCTCAGCGACTGAGATAAGTGGAAGAACCATCCAGAAGGAAAACGTGCCTCAGGGGTTGATGAAGGACTTCGACGCATCAAACATTCTAGAAGAAAGTGTGACAAATCTAAGAGAAGTCACAGCTGACTCAAAACCAAAGGGGTGAAGACTAAAATGCAACCGAGAACCAGTTTGAAAGGGTTGATCTTCTTAGTGACCCGACGGTAGGTGTTTTGAAATCGCGAGAGAGGACCCAAAAACACGGCAGTCATTGGATTATCACCAAGCAATCACGTCGCGAATCATCCGGCTAATCTGAGAGTCCACTTATCGGAGAAGTGAGTGCCAATCACACGGATGTGATTCGATACGAATTAATTAGGACGAAAGCGTGACATGGTTCCGCTAAGTCAAAAACGTTAATAAATCGCGATAACACGGACATTCTAATCGGTAACATATCGAGACATAAGTGATGGTACCAGAGGGCAACAATACTATGGGCGTGTCCCAAGAGGCAGGAGAGGTCCAGCAAACGTGGCCGACAGAGAAGAGCCCCCCCCCCACAAGTGTTTGATCTTCTAGTTAATTCTAAATAATGTGCAACTTGATGGTGTTACACATTAATTGATAAGTGAATTCCTGATTTTCGTTCCACCTCAAGACGACGATATTCCCACATCGAGTGTCAACGTAAAACACGGACAGTCACGCCTGACAAATTGGATTATTAATGAAAGATGAGTACTAACACTTATGGTAATTGCCGCTAATTGTTTTGGCAAGATTAATTAGAAAGTAATATTTTGAGGGGTTTTTATGTTTTTTATTAATTAATTGCGAAAGAATACCCACAGGGGTAATTAAGCAACTCAGATCTGAATAGGTAGGTAAAGCCTGTTTAAACAACCTGTGGTAACGTGTGAGTTCTTTATGAACGTGTAATGTGTATCCTTTACATTTTACAATATACCACAACTATCAATGGATATTGATTGACGTTGAATGATTCGAGTAGCTAGCAAAACCACTGATCCTATTCACTAGGCCTGTAAGTACGTTTAGTTTGATTATTCTACTTTGGACATCTCGTGAGAGACCGACTGACAAGCTGAGGGCAGGGCGCAGTAGAAACAGGTTTGTGTTTGTGTATGTTAATTTTGGCTATTGTTGTGATTTTGATTCAAGATTTGCATTTTTAGATAATTAATTGCTCTAATTGCTCTAAAGACGAGGAAAACCGACTCACATTTTCTGCGATAACGCTACTACCTTTGTTGGAGCAAAAAATGAACTCGCTGATCTGCGCAAGTTATTTCTATCCGAGGCGTATCAACACGACGTAGCAAGACTTCTCGCTGAAGATGAAATAATGTGGAAATTCATCCCTGCAAGATCACCTCACTTTGGAGGTCTATGGGAAGCTGGTGTTAAAACAGTGAAAGGTCATCTCAAGCGTTTGATAGGCAATGCTCAATTACAGTTTGACGAGTTAATTACTTTGCTCTGTCATATCGAATCCTGCGTTAACTCTAGACCTATCACTCCACTATCTTCAAACCCTGATGACTTACTTCCACTTACCCCTGCTCATTTTCTCATCTCCGATACTTTGTCCTCACCTGTTGAACCTGACCTTACCTCACTTAGTACTAATCGCTTGGGGCGGTGGCAGAGAGGTCAACAACTTCTCCAAGCTTTCTGGGGGCAGTACTCATCCGAGTACCTGTCATCTCTCCAACAGCGCCATAAATGGGGCGCTAAAGGTCAGGACATCCAGCTCAACTCCTTGGTGATGATAAAAGAAGATTTCCGTCCTCCCCTTACCTGGGAAATCTGTCGGGTAATGACTCTACACCCTGGTGCTGATGGCATCGTACGTGTCGCTACGGTCAAGACCCCACGAGGACTCTTCAAGCAGGCCACTAACAATCTGTGCCCATTACCTATGAACTAGTCCACTGTGATTCATTTGTGTCTCATTTGTATTTTTTGTTGAAAGCCTAGCCTTTCAAGGTAGGCAGTATGTTCATTCGTTTTCAAGTTATTATTTATATTTATTGTGTATTTATTAGCTTTATTTACACGCGCCAAAATGTGCGCCACTTCTGCTGACTTTTCAGTAATCATTCTACTTCTGCGCATGCGCGCCTGGCTGTACATTCGATCGCCACCAGCAAGAGGTTCGAGCTGGAGGGGCAAATCACTTCGTGTCAGGATCGAGTACGGAACGGTCGTTAGGTTTATAGCATCGTCAGGCTGTTTGTCACAGCCTCGCCACTCTTGTAGTCTGTAGTCGCGTAAGCCATGTTATTACTTGTTCGTTATTAATTATTCTTATTCACAGTTTATGCTTGTTGCTCACTTTTGTACCTGTATTTATTGTACAATATAATATTCGTGTGTTGAAACTTGCCAAGCCTTATAGTTATTTATTTCTTTGATCTGAAACATTGCTCTATGTCGTCCTTGACATAACATATATGTAAGTACTTAAGACATAAATTAAAAAAGTGACTACACCGCGAGGATCGAACCCCGGACCATAACTAACCGGGCCCTTGGGCTCTTACCAACATTAAATAGTTTTATTAAATTAAATATTAATATTAATATTACATATAAATATTATTATTATAAAATATTAATAAATAATAATATCATTAAATAATAATAAACATAATATAGAATAATAATGATAATAATATAGCTTATAGGGGTAAAGCACTCGACCTGCGGTCGGGGGAACGGGGTTCGATACCCCGCTTGGATGGATTTTTTAATTTCTGGGTCGATTTTCATAAAATAAATACCTCATTATGAAAAACAATTGTGCGGTTGTGCCCCCTAGCCCCTACACCAAATTTAAGGGGGCTATTGGCGGTTGCCCCTCTCTCCTCCCACCCCCCCATGTTTACGCCACTGCTCGCAACAGACGAAAAACACAACAAAAATCAAAAAAATGCCCTTGTTTTTTCAAGAGAAATATTTATGTGATAGCTCTAAAAGACATAGTAGCCGATAGTAGATTAATTCATAAAAATGGGAGTGGTCATTTGTTCATTTAGAGTTAAATGTCATAAAACATTCAATAAAACTATTATGCAATCTTTTTGTTATTACAGAGAAAAACATGACAGGTCCACGATTTGTATATTCCATGGTTCCTTGGAATTTTATTAACAAGAGTAGACGGCAGGGAGCAATAAAACTCTTATGAGCAACACAGCTTATGTAGACATTTGTCTACAAGTGTGCACGGGGTAGTGACTCAAGTCAATTATTTGTATAGCCTACGAATATTTGATTTTTATAAAAAGTGGTATTATACTGTCCTTGATTTTCGGGAAGTCTAGATACTCTAAAATAAGTATGCATGCGCTGACACTGCATATGGGCAATATGTTCTTCTCATAAAAGAATGGAATGACAAACAATATAATTTCTCAATTTCGTTATTAAATCGGGAAACTCTTTCGTCGGTGTAACTGATTTTATGGAAATCAACCCAGAAATTAAAAATATCCATCTCAGCGGGGTATCGAACCCCGGTCTATTCAGATCAATACAATGCACCAACAATCCAGATGTTATGAAGTTAGTCGTGTCGGTAGCTTAGCGGTATAGCACCCGATCGGCAATCGGGAGACTGGGGTTCGATACCCCGCTGAGATAGATTTTGTCATTTCTGGGTTGATTACCATAAAATATATAATTATTATCTTACCGGTGTCGCTTTTACTTCGCTTTGGCTAATTCACTTAATATCTCGGTGACTTTCCTTTTTTCCTCACTTTTCTTCCCATCTTCATTGCGGACACCAACTTTACATCTTCGCTGTATCACTTCACTTAGACAACTGTTTAGTTTGAGTTAGCTCTTGTAGGGTTATCGACATTATAGGTTGGACTTACCCGAACTTCCACCGAATCTAAAGATTCCACATGCCCCAGAGGAAACTGATAGTTTTATCACATTGCACAGCATATTTGTTCTCCATGGGCTTCATAAAATAGTGTGACGTCTGTCTATGCCAGACTATCGCAGGGCCACTGATAATTTTGTCGATATATAGTGGTTTTCTCCTATCTAGAATAATCTTACCGTGTATTATCACATAAAATAACTTTCAAGGAACGCAATGAAGAAATATGTGGACGATTATATTCAATAGGAATTGAGGTTTTTACAGACATAAAATAATAAGTAGGCTACGCATGGAGATTGTGTAGTTCAGAGATTTAGATGTGTGAATCACTATTACAACAAGTAACTAATTTGAGTACGGGATTTAGTCAGGTAAACAATTAACGGCTGCAAACACATCTCCACTTATATAAACATGCAATATTTACAAAGATCTCTATCCATAGGAAGTGATCTAATCAACATATAAATTGTAATGGCGCAACGGCAGAGCATCGCAAAACATCAGATAAGCCTGGATATTCAGTTTCACCAATCATATTACTCGCCCCTCCTAGATAACACCTACCGCACTGATATGAGAGCTACGGGCGTGGCGAACCCCGAGCTCAGTAGAGGGCGCCACGTTACGCAACAACACAACCAACAGTTCAGTGAAAATTTGCTATATTTAGCCTATGGTTTTCAGGGATCGCGGGTAAGAAAATACAAATATTTTGACTTAAGTACATAGATACATCTATGAACTTAATGTAGAACAGCAGTGCGATCACGTAAAACTTCAGAGATAACGATAGAAAACGATTTCTATCGTTATCTCTAGCTACAATAGATAACTTTTGCGATCACGTAACTACATAGCTAACGTTCTCTATAGAAAGCGATTTCTACTAGAAAACTTCTTTATCGACGTACGATAATAATTATCGACGTACATATTATTGTACGTCGATAAATTATCGTACCTTCACAGCCATGTTCACAGCGTTAAATCGCAAATAAAAATCATTGCAAGGCAGTGAAAAAATGAAAAAAAGCGGTAAATTCAAATACGTACCAACATGACGTAAATTCATATCGTAGCCTACGTAATAAAATGATAAAAATATAAAATAATAATAATAATAATAATAATAATAATAATAATTGAAGAGAAATTATAACATTGACGGGATGTTTCGTCGCGTCGTGGTGGTGAATAACTTACATTATTCTTGATAATAATGTAAGTTATTCACCACCACGACGCGACGAAACATCCCGTCAATGTTATAATTTCTCTTCAATTATATCGGGTCGCGAAAGCATAACTTGTGAACTAATAATAATAATAATAATAGTAATAGTAATAATAATAATAATGATAATAATAATGGTAATAATAATGATAATAATAATACCGGTAATGATAATAATAATAATAATAACTATAAATAATAAATTAAAAAAATAGTAAAAAAAAATGTCTGTATTATTTATTAATTCATTGCATAATAGTAGCCTTGGTTACAATTTACAAGCCAACTGATTTTTCAAGTTTTATTCAATCCCTGACCACCCAGAGAAAAGCTTTATTATTATTAGGTATGTTTAATTGGATGTAGAAAGACAGTAGGTCTTCTTGCACAACCCTATGTTTTGTATGCAAAGTTCATACTTTGATTTCCAAGGCAAAAATACAGTTGCCATACCTTACAGCCTACAAACATTGTAGAAAAGACTTCCCTTGCAGATTTGTTGATTGGCCATGTTTCTATTAGCCCACCATTTGGGAAGGCATACTAGGTAGGATAAAGTGAACACAGATAGTGTAGGCCTAAGTTAACAAATAAGCAGCTACCAGTGGTGTCAACTGTTTTCAAATATCAGGATTCAGCATTTGTATGGGTAATGGCACTTTCTCAGACAAACTACACTAATTGTTTTCCAATTTGGGTCTGTAGCAAGCATAAAAGTGTAAAATAAAAAACTTGTCTTATTATACTTTTTATAAGGGAAATGTTGAAACTAGTTCTACAGAAACAAGGCATTTTTGTTTACAATTCAAAATAATTAGCATGTGTGTGTGTCACATGAACACATCTACACAAGTGCCTCAGACTGTATAAATATAATGCCTCTTCTATTATCATTTAGGCCCTACACAGACAATTTTGTGTAGTGTTTTACTGAAATGCAATTAAATTTGGTTAGAAATTACATCTTTATATAATTTTGGCTTCACTCCTTGTGAAGGACAGAATTTACATTTTTAAATCTAGGGGAGAGGTGTTTTTAAATACATATTTTAATATCCTATTGATTAATGTGGTTGCCCTAATAAAAGAAGATCAATATGGTTGTAGAGGAAGTAGGAGCAAAATGTCAATGATGCAGATTTATTAGAAATGTGGTAGGCCTACATAACTAGCTACTATTTTGAGGTCTAGAATAATTGTGCTTATATTTTATAGTTTATAAGCATGGACCTCTTGCAGGCATACTACAAAATCAAATAGTGTCTTTGTTAAAATCAATACAATGTTTCTGTTTTAATACAATAATATTAAAAAATACATCCAAGCAAAAATATAAGTAGGGCCTACCTAATACAGTAGGCCTACCTAGGTACCGTCTACTGTAGATAGCTGTCAAGCCTATACTTAGTGTACATAGGCCTAGGTGGGTACATATTTTAAAGAAATGTTACTACACATAGGATTAAATATTACAACTACATAGTGCTTGAAAAGTTGAAAGCTGCATTCTTTAGCACCATTCACTCAGTGTTTCTCTGCCAATCACCTACGGTACCTTGTTTAGCATTAAATATGGAAGGTACAAGTTAAGTTACCAAGTATTCAGATTTAAAATAGTTGGAAATAAATTGAAAAATTAAATCATTTATCTCAGCCGCGTATCGAACCTGGTTCTGTCATATTGGTCTTGAATTACATGTACGTGATTCAGTGTTTTGTTGATTGAGTAGGTAGAGATTCTTTTATGTGTACCGGTAACAGAGAATAGCTGTCCGTAGTGGATCATAAGGTTTGCGTGCAGGTCCGAAGTTTGATCCTTGCTCACGGCCTGGGGTTTGGTCGAACTAATGTAACTGTAGGGCAAGGCTTGGGAGTTGGGATAAGTTCTCCGAGCAAGATAAGGGCCTACAGACTAGGGGCACTGTAGACTAGCTTAGACAAGTGATGCAGTTAGCTAGGCTAGACTATGCTAGGCCAATCCTTCTCAGGTTGACAAATGACATGCACTATCCTATCGCATTCATCACAAAGCATATATCGCCATATGAGAACAGCACCTAGCTGGTCTTACATAGGGATGACATGAAATTAACTGCGGGTCAAAGGCCATTGTGTAGGCCCTAGACCCATCCATTATGTGTGTCGGCATAGCCTACACCAAGCCCTAGAACCGAATACTAATGCGAAAAGTAAGGTTAGAGGAGCCCTGCGATCTAGGCTAAGCATCAAAGCCTCTATTCTACTCTACTATTCTATACTATACTACTACTCCTACCTGCCGGGCTTAAATTGACTAGGCCTAACACTTGTGATATGACTGGTCGTAATTGGCCCTACAGAAAATAATAGGGACTTACTACGCCTGGGCCCTAGGCCCCTAGCGCAGTGTTTGACAGGACTGTCACCCACCAATGTAAAGAAGGTTAGGTTGTTATGCAGGCCAACATGTATAGGCCTACACGGCTGACGGCTGGAAACTCGGAAGGCTGTAGCAGCTGTGCCAAGAGGAGGCAAATTCAAAATAGTCTTTTATGAATTACATATTTTCGTACGGCCGTATGGATGCCGGCTACACGGTGGACTAGAGTCCTTGTAATCTAGCCTTCATGGTAAGCTTACGCACAGTATGGGCTAGGCCTAACATACGCCTACGACAAACTGAGCAATTTGAAGATTATTTGATAAAGTTATTGAACCTAGATAGTTTATTATTGTTCTGCATACCTTGTTATGTGATCTACGTGTAACAAATAACATCTAAAGTGCATCATTTTATTGTTATTAAATATAAAAGAGCTGAGGCGGTATTGATATGAAACAAGTCCGCCATTTGTAATTTGAGCTTTCTATAGGTGACAACTCGTAACGCGATCTCCTTTGCTCACGCTAAATATTTGTCACTGTAGTTATCGTTGTCTATAGAGAAGTGATGTCACGAGTTACGTGGTCGGACTTTAGGATAGTTGTCACAGAATTGAGATAACTATAGAGAGCTCATGAGCTTTCTATAGAAATCGATTTCTACAAGCTTACATGATTGCACTGCAGGTCTCATGTTATTGCGTTATTTAAATAAATCATTGCGTCTCTTGTTTTGATGGTTTGGCAAGGAGCACTTTGGCTTAAAGATACTAAAAAACTGACCGCGAAATTTGGGCAGGTGATTGTTTAGGCTTCTAGTATATTTCTTCATCTCGTAAAAAAAACAAACCCGATGATAATCTGTTCATTATTCACTGTGCTGGCCGCGGCCTTCCGGCGCGCGGCCGTCTCCCCTCTGTGGGCCGGGCTCGCGCCGCGACCTTTACTTTCATTTCGCCTTTAGGTTTAGTGCGGTCCCAATGACTCCCGTACATGTTAGACTCCTTGGTCCGTGTTTCAAGACGGGTCGGAAGAGTATCCGGTTAGATCGTCGCCGGACGGGGTTAGCGCGCGCCCCGAGGGGAGCTCCAGAAAATCGCTTGACATAGGACAATTTCGAGATTTCAATACTTTGCAAACCTAATTAGCGCTAAATATTAAACACAACTTTAGAATGTTTTTGTATACGTGTCTAGTTGAAGTCTTGATCTAATGATAGGAAAAAACCCGATTCCGTTTGATCCAATACTTTCCAACATTTTCGCTCCAGAATATGTAAGTTTTCGACTCTCAAGCTATTGCAGACTCTTAAACACTTCATCAAAATTCACCCTGGCTGAAAATTTGATTAATGGATTTCCAATGAAGACAAGTCGAATAATTGAGGACCAGTGAATTGAGTCCAAACAATGAATTAGCGGTACTGATACCATAATATTTCTGTTGCCCACTTGAAAGACAATGCTGTGGTGAGGTGACCAGGCAGTAGAATTAAGAGCAGCATGCATGGAGCTATTTCAGGCGCGGTAACAGCGAGTCAGCTGTAAATGTTTTACAGCGAAAGTAATAACACGATTTTCTTGAAAAAAATCAAGTACACAGAAGACATTTACTTGTAATACATTTGTATCTAGGGCAGTGCGTAAGGACATTTGAATCAGAGTTTATTTGACTTGGTAAAAAATTTATTAGTGTCGGGTAACTTCACTACGGGAAAACGTATACCGTTTCACGAATTTCAAGATTTCAAGACAGCCAGGACCAGCTCTCACTAATCCCTACAGCATATTAAAATATCATGTTTCTTGAAGTAACCAAAATACTGGAAATCTGTGACGCCCGAGTATCAACGCGCTCAAAATTCTATTCAAAAATACGCAAATACAGCACTACGGAGTTCAGCGTTCTGTCGCTAGGTAACACTAGCATCGCCCCGCTACTTTGATCGACAGGCGGCATTGGCATTTCGAGGTAAAATGTTAGTTTGGTGTTGTGTAAATACATGTTATGTGTAATTGCACGGTGTATTTATTATTCATGGACTAAGTTACTTCTGTGTATTCACTTGTTGTACATCCATGAGCCGTCGTATGTTTTGGAAGCCAAAGCAAGACAGAACGCAGAAAAAAACAAGAAACGTAAGGTCCCTACACCTCAAGAACCACAACCCAGCACATCAACGCAACACGAATGATGTGCAAATTGTGTTTTCAATGGCCGTTTTCCAATCATTGAAAGCGTGTCTTTAGTTTGGGACCATGTAATAATTGGTTATTGTACACCGTGTGTTTTTTTTTGCCCGAACATTACGGCTTATAAATGCGTCTTTTAGTGCATTTTAGTGCATTTGCATTTACATAGTGATTTTTTCACAGAACAACAGAAAATCCGCATAACACATGGCAGCTCAATGCACCAATTACGCTCATCCAACAACGCACCTGAAAGAGCGTTTGCGAAGCTTCCTAGTTGTTGAGCGAGCGTCTCCACTTGACTCTTATGGCTCGAATGTCTGTTTTTTTTATTTTTTTTAATTTTTTTTTCTGTTACTGCTTCGATACAGGTCGCACCGTTTCTCTGATCGACCTGACATTTTTTACACATGCACATACCACCTAGGCGGGTTGCTGTATAGTTTTTGCAAAATCCGATCGTTGGTTATAAAAAATAAAATAATAAAATAAAAAAATAAAAATGTTTCGATCGTTATGAAATTTTGCAGGGTCAATAAGTACAACATTCTCTCCTATTTTCCAAATTTTCAGCTAAATCAGTCGAGACCTTAAAGACTTATTTTAATCATAATTCAAAAAATGATGTTAAAAAATGAAGGAGGCGGTAAAGATACACTTTAGAAGGCATGACGTGAATTAGTACAATGCAAAGATGTTGGAATAGTATATAGTGTACAATGTCAATATCCAGTTAGGCCTACACTGTGTGGTGGGCCTTATGGGAATGTCGTACTCGGGTCATGTTGCACGTACCGGTGCTCGCTCAACAACGCGTCCAACTGAGCGTTTTCCTAGTAAATAATAACAGCAGTCATTACATGGTTTTTAAGCACACGCCCGCTTGGAGAGTAATTAAATGATATCAATTGTCGTAACAGTTTGTGCCGATAGGGGTTCGAACTCAGAATCTCCGGCGCCACGTACCAAGCTCTAAGGGCTACACATGCGTGTTTGTCTCACGCGGTAAACACGCAGCAAGCGAGAACTGTCAAAAGCATGTCGCGGTGAGCACGGATGGTTAGGCAAACGCAGAGCAAAGTCAACACATATTTTAGTTGAATGAAAGCGACTACACAGTGCATTTGCGTGTCAGCAGTTTTGCTCTTGCTCCGTGAGATCTATCTTTGCGTGCGTTGTTCGATGTTGGTTGATAAATTGATGCAATATGTCCAAATGATTTCGATGTAGACGTTCGGTAGTAACCAGGCGCATAGGAACGTTGCGAAAGGTGGAGGGAAGGGGGGGGGGACGCCGGTTCTAGAGAATTTGGTGCCCTGTGCTAATGTAAAGTTCGCGCCTCTCCACATGATATAAAATCAATGGGGGTCTGGGGGCTAGCCCCCAGCCAATGTGGGTCCGGGGCGCATCGGAAATTTTTTGATAATTATTTACGAGTTCTAGGCACTCTAAAATACCAATTGGTAGCAGGAAACTTATCGATTATTTTTAATTTAAACTTTTTTAAAAAATTATTGAAATAAATTTATAAATCACGTATGTTTTGCCCCCCCCCCCCTAACCCCTCTCTTGGCCAAACTTGGGGGGGCATTGCCCCGCCCTGCCCCCTTGTTTTGCCATTGGCAGTAACCAAAAAACTTATCTTCATATTTTCTTATGTTACCATAGAATTCTGAAAAAACGATCACTTTTCTCACGATTCAAGAAGAAAGGGTGGACCCAATAATCTTTCCGAATGGGCAAACATATAAATTTTAAACGGTTATCCAATCCATAGTGCATGCGCACTCTTGGACAGTTGAACTGAGACTGGCATCCTCCCCGCCCGCGCGGCAAAATCGCAATGTGTAGCCCCAGCCTAACCAATTGATTGAGCTACCGCGGGACCACTAGACAAGTTTGATTAGTGGTCCAACCATTGAGTATAATATAGAGACTAATAGTATAGCAGTTCCGTCGAAAGTAAGTAGATCCTGCCGGTCTCGGCGGGCCAATGAGCGATCTGAAATATATTTCATTGTGTTGCATTGTTTCGTTGTAATACATTATTTGTGATGATAGCAATTTGATTGTTGGCTGATCTGAAATATAACTTGTCGTAGGCTTTCGCGGCCGGAGTCAATATAAAACACTTGGCTGTCGGGTGTCGCCGCGTCCATGATAGATGAAAACTGACGTTTCGGACCGGTTACACGGTCCATCTTCAGAGTTTAAAAAACACTTGAAGGGTACTTACACAGAACGAACCTACTCGGTCCAGCTCGTCTGTGCAAGTCACCCCCACCAAGTTGTGCAACCAGTTTTGTCAGTCTGAACGCGCATGCGCACTCGCTTCGCGCCCAGCCACTGACGTCACGCTGTTATCTTCTCGCTTTAGCCGCTCTATAGTTGGTTTCCACGTTTTACTGAGCCTATACCCATCTTCCCGCGCGTTCAGACTGACAAAACTGGTTGCACAACTTGGTGGGGGTGACTTGCACAGACGAGCTGGACCGAGTAGGTTCGTTCTGTGTAAGTACCCTTCAAGTGTTTTTTAAACTCTGAAGATGGACCGTGTAAACGGTCCGAAACGTCAGTTTTCATCTATCATGGACGCGGCGACACCCGACAGCCAAGTGTTTTATATTGATCTGAAATATGTTTCATTGTGTTTCGTTGTAATGACGTTAGCAATATATTATTTGTGATAATAGCAATTTAATTGTTGGCTGATCTGAAATATATATTGGAATAAGCCCTTGACCTTGAAGTATAATTTGTTGCCATGTCCTGCATGTGAGAATCCTGTTCTCTTCTAGCTGTGCAACAGTCACCACTCGCTAGGTAACAAGCTAGTCTTATCTGCCTGTCAACCAGAGCCAGTGCATTGCATGCCCTCTCCCCACCCCCCAACCACTGCCGTACTGTTGGCTCATCGTGACCTTGACCAGAGACAAAAATCAGATACTGCCTATGCGAGTGTTATATCTTTATGGCTAGCGCTCGCTCTACATTCTATAAATACTAAATAGCACCGTCTGTTTCTCGCTTTTACAACACAATGACGTTATTGAAAACACCTATTTAGTGGAACGTCATTATTTATTGAACAACATAATAATACATCTAGGCTATTACGAGATTTAGACAAGACCGTTATTTACCATTATTCATTAGACACCCCACTTGAACATTTTTGTTACTACCTGAACAACCCGAGGGTAACGGGTATTATACGGGTACCCGTGACCCAGGTCGTAAAAAAGTCGAATTTCATCATTCCTAGAAATATGCTACGCACATTGCACAGATTCTCTTCAAGAAAATTGCTTGCTTTATTAGCTTTGATGATAACTAGTTTTCAGTTTGTTCCCCATAAAAAAATCATATTAAGAGGGGGGGGGGGGGGGGGGGCGGTGCTAGACCCTACTGGATATGCCTCTGTCTCAATGTTTGTAATGACAGTAGGGCCTACATGGTTGAGTAGTATAAATTATTTTATATTCGTAGTATTTGTTTGTTTTCATTGGTAGTATATATTTTTATCAATCTACATTCCAAAATACGATTGCGGCCTTTAAATACTTATAAGACATGTAGGTGTTGTGAAGCATTGTACAAATCAAAATATATATAGTTAGGCCTCGCCTACATGCGTCGAGAATACAAAAAAACAATAAATAAAAATAAGAAACAGAAAGATGAAAATGTTTTGGTTGTTTGTCCAAGTGCAAGCTATATTTTTTACGCCTTTACCAATTAAAATAAAACTGAGTCTTTGGCACCGCATCTTTCACTCTGCCGCGCCACGTCATAGCCGCTCGCATTTCAATTCGTCGGGAACACAGCGAGCAAAGACGAGAGTCGAGTGACTCTGCTGCGTATGCTTGTTGTTCGCCCGTCTGGCTGTGGCGGGGGAGCGGGGAGAACTCGCAACTCTATTGACAGAGCTACCGTGAGCGGTCAAGTTAGTTGAGGAAGTCGCCGCAAAATTCGACCACGCTCGTCCGTTCCACCGACTCTTAAAGG
Source organism: Sweltsa coloradensis (assembly GCA_024449915.1). Classification (NCBI taxonomy): domain Eukaryota; kingdom Metazoa; phylum Arthropoda; class Insecta; order Plecoptera; family Chloroperlidae; genus Sweltsa; species Sweltsa coloradensis. Next base: position 232,530 of record JAMZAV010001089.1, read on the forward strand.
AAGCAGCTAATAAAATATGTAATATCCTACTTGTTAGCATCCCACTGATTTAAATAAAAAGTAAAAAAACACATTATTTGTAAGCCTACTTTCTTTTTGCTAGAGAATGTGTAATTGACTACCGGTAATTGTAATACCATACCTATCTAGGTTAAGCAAAAACTGTATATTTTCCACTTCCAATGTAACCAAAGGCATGTTAGACAGATATTTCACAGACATTGCACTTTAGATCAAGCCACATGCTTCATACAAATAGTTCTTACCGATAAGAAGCCTTATCATAGTTCTTGCCAACATAAGCCATTCCACAAGCCACGGAAAGACCTTGGCCTAGAGATCCTGTGCCCACATCGATGAAGTTCAGTCTGGGTGTTGGGTGACCTTCAAGGTCACTATCAATTTTACGGAGATTCTTTAAATCGGCAACTGGGAAGAGACCGGCCTCGGCCCATGCTAGAATAGAACAAGGATCATAGATGTCAAAGAAAATTTATTCCTTTCAATAATTAAAAACAAATGATGCTATGTTAATTTACATTGTTGTAGCTTTACAGCATTTATTAGTGGGATCAAGGTGTCTTCTAAAACACAACTATAGTGCAAAATGTGATACCAGCATAAAAATTTGCAAAAATGTAGATTTTGTAATGAAAAACTTGAAAATAACTGGCTCCACGATGAGGTCTTATTAATTAACTATTAATTAATTGATTAATATTAATTGGTTAATTATGTGACACGAGTTTCAAAGTGGCAATAAGTTAGTCATGTTTGGTATTAATTAGGAGCATTTTTCACCTTTATAAAGAAAAAAAATACATTGAAAAAATATATTGAAATATACATAAGTTATAGTTAAATATGTTGATTTTGCTGATTTTTTACTTTTCGAACCAAAAGATCAACGTTAAAGTAAAATTTCTCCTAACCAATGATATCACAGTGTTCAAAAAAGAGCTGGTAACTATAATTAATATATCATTTTTCAATTTTCAATAATAGTAATTACAATATATTTAACACAAATAACAATATGGCGTAAATATGTCTAACTATGGTATAAAATATGATACCAACTTAAAAATTTAGCAATCTTAAAGCTTTTGTAATGAGAAATTCGAAAATAACTGGCTCTAAGCTGAGTGTTTAGTATTTAACTATTATTTGATTAATTAACATTAATTAGTTAATTTAGTCCTAAATTTTCAAAGTGAAGACAAATTTGTAGTGTTTGGTATCAATTGAAAGCATTTTTTTACCAACATTAGGAAAAAAAATACATTTAAAAAAATATATTGAAATATATACATGTTATAGTTAAATATGTTGATTTTGTGATTTTTTAGTTTTTGAACCAAAAGATCAACTTTAAAGTAAAATTTCTTTTAACCAATGATATCACAGTGTTCACAAAAGAATTGGTTACTATAATTATTTTATCATTTTTCAATTTTCAATAATAGTAATGTAAGTGTCACTCCCTGTGGTAATTTGCCCGGACACAGGAGGTCTTACATAAACAATGAAATACAAGGTCTAGCTCAAAATTGCCGAAGAACACAAAAATTCTTTAATTAAAAAAAAAATATTAATTAATTAATTATTAAATTTATAATTAATTTTTTTAATTTTAAAATTTAAACAAATTCCTAAAAAACAATTTATAGTAAAGGATTTCAAAAAGGATAAAGTCTACAAAATTTAAAAAAACTTGAGATGATTTCCTTTCAGACTGGAATATTGTAAATAAAATAAAATAAAAGCTTAAAAATAGAGCCTCCTCCTAAGGATCCTTTCTATTAAAAATGCAAAAATTTCCCATTGGCTAGTCCCCCTGCCTATCCAACATCTATTTACCCCCAAAATATTATAATTTTTTTTTTTTAATTTTTTAAAAACTGATATAAAATTTTAAATAGTTACTTTTTATTAAAATGTTGTATCATCTATTTATTTCCGAAGAAAATGCGTGCAAATTTCCCCGCCGGACCGTAGTAACCCGTAGGCCCACGTGAAAGCTGAAGTCGGTGGTGCAGCCGATCGCGATGGCAGAAGCGGGACGCTCCTCGACATTTTTATGGGTCGCCACGGAAACCGCAGGGTAAATTGGTATTCAATTTAATGAGCGGAACAGCCAGCACAGTTGTAGAAAAATTAATGACTTGATTGCCAATCGGATATGAAGCATTTCTTTGTAATGTTCGGATAGAGATGGCAAAAAACACAAAATCGTCGAACAATTAATTTCAAATTGTGACATAGGCACGTCACTGAAACGTTCGGATTAGATCCCCGGGGTGACCAAAGTCGTGAATTCAATTAATATTAAAATTTAGTGACATAGGCACTCCCTTAACGTTCGGATATAGATGCGCAGAAAAACAAAAATCGTCGAATCAATTTAATTTCAAATTAGGGACATGGGCAGCACTGTAACGTTCGGATTGAGATGCGCAGAATAACAAAAATCTTTCGAATCAATTTAAATTTCTTTAAAGTGAAAGGCAGTCAGAAAACTTTGGGATATGAGATGCGCAGAATAATAAAAAAAAAACCGAACAAAAACGTTTTTAAAATTACACATACAATATTTCACATATCATTTGTTTATTTATATCCAAAAAATTAACCGTTTCAATGCCTTAAATTTTAAAACTTTAAAAACCCGGATTACACTCACACAGGCTTTCAAATGAGGCCTATTATCGGACTACTCTCGACGGAGCACGGGGCCGATCTCCGACCGTAACCAACTGACTGTTAAAAAAACCACCGCCTATGCGGCCTGCGCCGACACGCACAACACCTCTACGAAAACCCCTCACCCTTCTCCTATGATCCACCTGCCAGCTAAGTTTTATATTTCTCAAAGGTCAGTGCAACCTAGCCCTCCTAAAAGTGAAAGGCCCCATTGTGATTTCCTTCAAAACCCCCCCTCTCTATCCCTTTTTCATCTTTCGTTTTCGCACATTTGATTTCCCTTTACAATTCCGAAAAACTGAGGCTGCGTCTTCCCCCCGGTTCACGGGCGAAGTCCAGAGAAGGATTTCGAACGTTCGTGTTACAAAAAAACTGATGCAATGAAGCAGTAGTCAATGCTAGAGACTACCCTCTATGAAGAAACCTCCACGTATGAACTTCAAATTTAAATTTACTCTTTAAACTAAAAACCGATTCTTTTGAAATAAGGGGCAAACATCTTTAAAACAAACAAGTTTTAGATAATGTGCTATTTTAAAGTTTTGAATTTAACTATAAATAGCAAAATTACTTTTATTACTAATTATTCATTTTTATGTTTTTTACCAGAAAAATTCATATAAATGATGTTTGGTTTTGCTATTGATTACATAGTGATATCTTTTGAAAAAAATACACAAATATGCTGCTTTTAAAATGAATTTGAAAAAATTTAATTGCAAAAATTTGCATTTAATATGGAAATTGTCTATATTAAAATCGAAAATGCTGGGAGGCTTGTTAATTTTACAATTACCCCCCGTATGAATAAAATTAAAATTTGGAAAATTTAATTAACCATACCACTGATGATAAAAAAAATACAATCATTCAAGGGAATTTTTATTACTTATTTACTTTTAATATTATTATCTCATTTTACAATGAAAAACCCTCCCAAATTAAATTACATCTCCCCCTGCCACTTAACTCCCTTTCGCGTACATCCAAAATTAATTCAAGAAAAATAAATAATTGAAAATTTAAAATTACCTTTAAAAAAATAAAAAATTATTCATAGGGAAAAAATTTAAATAAAAACTTAATAATGAATAAAAATTTAATAAATAGCCTTGGTGTAGTTAAAAAATTCATATTGAAATACTTTACAAAGTTGTATAAGTTTTTTGGGCAAGTAATTTGGGACTGACTATATCTCTATTCGTTGGCAAGTTTTTTTGTGAATCATCTATACTTGAGAGAGGTCATTGTCCCAGCTGTTTTGTCAACCACCCTCAAACCTGCCGATTGGCATGGCTGGAGGCATTCTCCCCAGTGCTTTGTGACGGAACTACCCTCCTTTAGAAAAAACTCGTTTTTAAAAAGATAGCAGACCACATTGTTGAGTATAAATTTCGAGGGGTAAAAACTGTATTCACTACACCAAAACAAGCTTACATTGTATGAAAAATAAACACATATTTTTCCCAACACTTTTTTTTCACCTTATTGGTAATATAAAAACTTTTTTAAGTTAAATGATTGATAAGTGGGCTGCACAAAAAAACCCTAAAAGACTAAAATTTAAAAAATTGTCATTAATCAATTAACAATTTTTTTATTCTGTAATAATTACTTTTCCATTAATTTAAAAAAAATTTTTTGTATTTTGATAACATCTCGACGTGTTTTTAAAACATTTACTTTAGCCTACAACAGATCTCCAAAAAACCCTTTAAATTAACCCTAGCAATTGGAACAATGAATTAAAACCCACAACACCCTTTTAAAAAATAATCTAAAACGCTACTACTTAAGAAAGAAAAAACATTTAATAAATCATGAGTCCCACAAAAATCAACACACATCAACTCAATTTATATCTCAAACACGAAATTTCATATCAACCCAAATATCTCAAAATCAACGTAATTCAACTAAATTTTTTATCGGCGAAGCCTTTATCCTTTCGACGCAATTCCTCTCATCATCTCAATACAATATTCTCATTTATCTGATCAAATAGTCAATAGTATCCACAAATCACTTTTTTTAAATCACTGCTATGTCCCCCTAATTCGGTAATGCGAAACTTATTTCAACTTAAATTGACATAATTTTTTCCAAACAATTCCCCGCCAAATTTTCCTATAAATTATTACAACACATTTTATACTGCCCTGTCAATTAATCTTGTTACACTTTTCTTCAATCAAAATCAAATAACAATTAATTAAAATTTACATACTAATTAGCCCACCTTCCAAAACATTTTACATTCCCTTTTTTGACTTAAACCCTTTGATTTCATTTTTGCTTTTTACGACCTAAGTCCCGGGCACTGGCGTTTTTTTTTCCCGGGGTCTAGCCATTACATGTTTTTGTCCCCTCCTCGCGTTTTTAAAATTTCTAAGGCCTTTTTTCAAGCCTTTCCTTCCGTTTGGCCTTTCCCCCCACTAGCTTTGCAATCTTTTTTAATACTCCATCTTTAATTTTGTCGCCCAAATTCCATCTTCCTCTCTCTCTTTCCTTCCCCAAAATCACTTTACCTTCGACGGTCTGTTTTTTCACTAACTGCACTCCATGCCTCCTGGGACTCTTTTTAGGGCTAATCTCAACCACATTTCTCTCCTCCACTTTTGTCGTATTACTCCCATTAATCCTTTTTCAATCATTTTTTTTTTCTATGGACTCATAAACTTCTTTTTTTTTACGACTTATCTCCCGTCCCCCATTATCAAACCCTTTTCAATCATTTTTTATCTCCTCAAACTTTTTTATTGTCTTTATCCTTTGCCATATCAACACTTTCGGGAAGCACATTTTTCATCCATTCCCCCAATCTCCAATTCTATGATTTCCAAACCATTATCCTATTCTTATTATCAACTTTATTTATTCCTGTTTCTTTCTACTCTTTCCTCTCTCAATGACTGTCCCCATCTTCTATGGCTTGTCCCCCCTCTTTCTATGGCTTTCCCCTCCTTTCTATTGCTTGTCCCCTCCTTTTTTATGCCTGTGACAATTTGTCCGCATTCTCCCCATTTCCTCCTTATCGTCTAAGCTGTTCTTTTCCCGGGTAGATCCATTTTTTTAAAACCATCAAAATCAAATTTACTGTTAATTAAAAAAAATTTTTTATTTTATTAATTTTTCTCGGCGATTGTTAAATTTCAAGCTCCACGTTTTAAAGGCGCCAAATTGTAAGTGTCACTCCTTTGGGAAAATTTTCCCGGAACCGGGGGTCCTAAACAATGAAATACAAGGGCTAGCTCAAAATTGCCGAAGAAACACAAAATTTCTTTAATTAAAAAAAAAAAAATATTAATTTTAATTAATTATTAATTATAATTAATTAAATTAAATTTTTTAATTTAACAAATTTCCCGAAAAAAAAAATTATAGTAATGGGTTCAAAAATGGATCAAGTCTCAAATTTTAAAACTTGAGAAGATTTCCTTCAGACTGGATATTTTGTAAAAAAAATAAAATACAGACAAATTAAAAAGCAGCCTACCTCCTAAGGATCCCTTTTTATTTTTTAAATGTAAATTCCCTTGGATAGTCCACCTCTTCCATACATCTATTTTACCCATCCAAAATATATAATTTTTTTTTTTTTTAATTTTTAAAAAGATGATGAATTTTAAAAAGTTACGGTTTTTAAAGAGTTTTTGGACTCATCTATTATTTCCCAAAAAAAATGCATGCTAATTCCCGACCGGACCGTGTAAACCGTAGGGCCCCCCTGAAAGCTGAAGTCGAGTGGTGCAGGCGATCACTGATGCGCCGAACAGACGCTCCCCGACAGTTTAGGGTTGCCACGGAACACGCAGGTGATATGACGTAAACCAATTAAGAGCGGAACGCCACACAGTTAGTAGAAGAATTTTAATGACTTGATAGCCAATCGGATAGAAGCCTTCTTGTAATGTTTGGATATGAATGCGCAGAAGAAAAACAAAAAACGCGAATCAATTTAAAATTCAAATTAAAGTACATAGGCACGTCACTGTAAACGTTCGGGTTGAGATGCGCAGGTGACACAAAAATCGTCGAATCAATTTAAAATTCAAATTATGACATAGGCATCCTGTAACGTTCGGATATGAAAAGCGAGAAAACACAAAATGTCGAATCAATTAATATTCAAATTGGACATAGGCACGTCACTGTAACGTTCGGATTTTGAATGCGCAGAATAAAACAAAAAAAAACCGAACCACGATGTAAATTACACATACAATATTTCACATATCCTTTATTATTTATATCCGGGAAAATTAACCCTTTCAATAGCCCCCTTTTAATTTTCAACTTTTAAAAAAACGCGGATTACACTCCACAGGTCTTCTAAAGGGCCATTATCGGACTAATCTCGACGGGGCACAGAGGGCCCTATCTCCGACCGTAACCAATGATGTTTAAAAACACCGCCTAGCGGCCCGCGCCGACCGCCACAACCTTACGAAAACCCCCACACTTCTCCTATGTCCACCTGTCCACTAAGTTTTATATTTCTCAAAAGGGCACGTGACAAACCTAGCCCCCCCTAAAAATGTAAAAAGGGACACCATTGTAATTTACCTTTAAAAACCCCCTCTCTATACCCTTCATCTATCGTTTCGCACAGGTTTTATCTGCCCTTTATACAAAAATTCGAAACTGAGCTGCTCTTCCCTCCTGGTTCACGGGCGAAGTCCAAGAAGGATTTGAAAGTTGTCGTTACAAAAAACTGAAATAATGAAGCTGTGAGTCAAGCTAGAGGGCTACCCCCTATGAAAAAACCCCCCACGTAGTGAACTTTAAACTTTAATTACCCCCCTTTAAAACTCAACCGATTTGTTTTTTAAATAACGAACATTTTTAAAATAACATTTTTGATAATGTGCTACTTTAAAGTTTTGAATTTAGCTATAAAAACTTAATTTTTATTACTAATTATTTCCCTTTTTTGTTAATTACACAGACAATTCATATAAATGATGATTTGGTTTTTCTATTTTATTACAATGATATCTTATTGTAAAAATACACTTTTAAAATGCTGCATATTAATGAAGTGAAAAAATTAATTTCAGAAATTTGCATATTAATATGGGAAAAATGTCATATTTGAATTTGAAAATGCTAGGGGGGCTTGTTAATTTACAGTAATTACAAAATATTTTACACAAATTAACAAATTTTGTTAAATTGAAAAGTTACAGAAAAATGTTGTGTGACGTAGCAAAATGCATCATTTGACTTGTTTATATCAACCTTAAAGATTTTGTAATAAGAATTTCGAAAATCACTGGCTCCAGGCTGAGTTTTGAGTATTTAACTATGAATTGATTAATCAAATTAATACTTAATTGGTCCAAAAATATTAAAGTGAAGGTAAATGTGTCATGTTTGGTATCAAATGAAATCAATTGTCACCAACATTAAGAAAAAAATACAAAAAAAAATATATTGGAATATATATTTATGTTATAGTTAAATAGGTTGATTTTGTGATTTTTAGTTTTTGAACCAAAAGATCAACTTTAAAGTAAAATTTCTTCTAGCCAATGATAACACAGTGCTAACAAAAGAGCTGGTAACTTTAATTAATAAGACATCAATTTTCAATAATAGTATTTACAATAGATTTTACACAAATTAACAAATTTTCTTAATTGAAAAGTTACAGAAACACGTTATTGTTGTGTGACGTAGCAAAATGCATCATTTAACTTGTTTATATCAATCTTAAAGATTTTGTAATAAGAATTTCGAAAACCACTGGCTCCAGACTGAGTTTTGAGTTTTTAAACTATGAATTGATTAAAAAAAATTTATTACTTAATTGTGCCCAAAAAATATTAAAGTGAAGTTTAAATTTGAAATTTTTGGTATCAAATAAAAAGGTTTTTGGCCCCAAACCCAAGCACCAACAACCAACAAGCACCAGAGCTATTTTTCGGGGGTTTTAAAAGCAAAATTTTGAAGTATTCGTATTCATTTAATTTATAAAAACTCAACCTGGACCCAGGGGTTTTCGAAATTTTTAAATTAAAAAATTTTTAAAAGTTTGATATAAAAATTCCAATGATGCTTTTTGCTACGCCCACCCCACATGTTTCTGTAACTTTTTAATTTTAAAAAAAATTTTTTTATTTGGGGGTTAAAAAATTTTGAATTTACTATTATTGGAAAAATTTGAAAAATGATACAAAAATAAGAGTCCCCAGTTTTTTTGGTGAACCTGTGAACCCTTTGGTTAGAAAAAAATTTTTATTTTAAATTTTGATTTTTTGGGTTAAAAACCCTAAAAATCAAAAAAATTCAACTTTTTAAACTATAACATGTTTTTTAATTAAAATATATATTTTTTAATTGTAGTTTTTTTTTTAAATTTTGGTGGAAATTGCTTTAAATTTGATCCCAAAACATGAAAAATTTTCCCTTTCCCATTTTAAATATTTTGGGACAAAATTAAGTAATTAATTTGATTTCTAAATTTCATAGTTAAATACTCAAAACTCAGCCTGGACCAGGGGATTTTCGAAATTCTTTACAAAATTTTTAAGGTTGATATAAAAAAATTTTAAAAATGATGCTTTTTGCACGTCACACAAAAAGTTTTTTGTAATTTTTCCCCAATTTTTAAAAAAATTTTTTTAATTTGTGAAAAAATATTTTGGTAATGACTATTTTTTAAAAATTAAAAAATGATCCCAAAAATTTAAATAGTAACCAGTTTTTTTGTAAATCGTGATATCATTGGTTAAAAAATTTTATTTTAAATTTAAATTTCTTTTGTTAAAAAACAAAAAAAATCACAAAATCAACATTTTTAAACTAAAACCCCTTGTGTATATTTCAATATATTTTTTCAATGTTTTTTTTTTCCAAATTTTTGGTAAAAAAATGCTTTCAATTGATACCAAACACTACAAATTTGTCTTCACTTTAAAAATTTGGGGACAAAATTTAACCCAAATTTAAATTTTAAATTAAAATAAATTAATAGTTAAATACTAAACACTCACCCTGGACCCAGTTATTTTTCCCAAATTTTCCCTCATTACAAAAGCTTTAAGTTTGGCCAAAATTTTTTAAATTTTGGTTTATCATTTTTTTTTCCCTTTTTTTGACATATTTAAGGCCAATTGTTTTTTGTTTTTAAATATATTGAAATTTACAAATTATTAAAAAATTGAAAAATGATTATTAATTTAGTTCCAGCTTTTTTGGGGAACACTGTGATATCATTTTTTAGGAAAAATTTTATTTTTTAACGTTTTTTTTTGGTTCGAAAAGAAAAAAAATAAAAAAATTTTCAACATTTTTAAACCTAAAAACTTATGTATTTTTTCCAAATATTTTTTAATTATTTTTTTTTTATAAAGGTGAAAAATCTTTTAAATTTTTAATCCCAAAACATGACAATTTTTTTGCCACTTTAAAAACCGTGCCCACATAATTTACCATTAATATTAATCAAAAATTTTAAATATTAAAAATAAAAACCCCACGGGGACCCATTTTATTTTAAAATTTTCCCTCATTACAAAATCTACATTATTGAAAATTTTTATGCGGGTATCACTTTTTTGGCACTATAGTTAGTAATTTTTTAACTCCCTATGTTTGGGGCCTATTTTCTTCTTTTTTAGGGTCTTATTTTGGAGGGGATTGCATCTTCTTTTTTTTGCTGAGTCGAAAGTTTTCCAATGCCCCAAAGGGTTCAGTCAAAATTTTGGTTCATCTAAAAGGCCAAATTTTCAGGGATTTCCCTTTTTGGGGGACTGGGGATATGACGGTGTTAAAAAAGAATTAATCAGCTAAATTTCCCAAGTACAATATTTTACTTAAAATTTTGTGGGTCAAACACTTTTTTTATACCCTTTTACAGTGGGCCATATTACCCCTGCAGGGAAAGACGGGCCCCAAGCCCAAAGAATTATAAAAAAAAAAGGGTATAATAAAGTCATCCCCAAAAAAAAAATTTTGCCCAGTTGAAAAAGCCCCTTGTATAGGTCTACTAAAAAAAAAATCCCCGGGTACAGCTAGCTAAATATTACAGAAGTTCGGAGCTAATTATATTTTTGTCAAAATTTTGGGGGTGTGCATCTTTTAATTTTTTTACACATGCTTTGGGGTTTAAGGGACTGGGAAAACGGAAAGTCCCCCCCGGGGTTTTTTGGATGAGCAAAAATTATTGGTGCTTGAGCTGCCATGTTTTTTTCGCGGATTTTCTGTTGTTCTTGAAAAAAAATTTATTTGGGTCGGCGTTTTTTTTAAATTAAATTAATAAAAAAAAAAAAAAATTAAATTTTTTTAAAAAATTTCGAAATTTTTTTTTTTTTTAAAAAAGAAAAAAATCAAAAAATTTGCTTTTCAAAAAAATAAATATTCAAATTGCGCTAAAATTTTAACACGAATATATAAATTCATGAAATTAAGGTTCTGTGAAAAAAAAATTTTAAATAAAATAAACCCATGTGGGTTTGTAATAAGTCAAAAAATTTTTTTTTTAAAAAAAAAAAAACCCGTAAAATTTCGGATTTTCAGGGGGAAATAATTTTTGGGAATTACCTAAAAATTTCGCACGAATATTTTTAATTCAAAAATTAAGGTTTTTGGAAAAAATCATCACAATGGGATAAAGCATGTGGTTTATAAGTCGAAGAAATTTTTTAAAAATCAAAAAAAATAGTAAAAATTGCGTTTTTTATGAAAAAAAATTTCCGATTGCCCGTAAAAAAAAGTGGCAGTTTTAAGTTCAGAGTTTTTCGAAGGCCCCCCCAATAAAAATTTTAAATCGAAATCGGAGTATGGGGTTTGGGCCGGGGAATCTTTTTTAACAAACACAAAAAAAACAGAAAAAAAAAAAAAAAAAAAACATCCGGATTTTTTTTCTCCAGGGGTAGTGAAAGGGAAATCTTCCCCTTGGGCTCCCTACGCTCACCCAAAATTAAACAGTTTTAAAAATCATTGCCTCACTTACACAAAAAAAAATATAACATTTTTAAAAAAGGAAATTATTTTACATAAAATATTTTTCAGAAATTTTAAATATTCCCAAAATATTAATTTAAATATAATTTTCCCCTTTTGCATAAAAAATTGTTAACGGCGAAGCGAGCGTTTCCTTTTGACTCTCCCCCCGGAAAAAAAAATAGTCACTGTTTTTTTTTTTTTTGTATGCCCTCGCCATAAACTTTTCAAAACAGGGCTCGGATAAAAGTTGAAATTTTGCCCCACCCGCAATTTCGTTCTCGATTGAATGCCTTTTTAGTGTTGGGGGCCCAAAATGGGTTCAAAAAAGTTAAAAAATTACATTAAAGTTAATCAAAAAGTTTTTTTCAAACTAAAGGGCGACAAAAATCTAGAGGGCCAAAAATTTAGAATGCCCGCCCTTTTTCCGAAAAATTGTTAATTTTTTTTTTGATCCGATAAGTAGGGTGGGATGGAAATTACATTTTTACAACGTACCTTTCCCCGGGCCCAAAGGAAAGGGGCACAGCTTTTTTGGCTCAGGGATAGGGGTTTTCGAAAACGGAGGTTGGAAATCGAGTTGAAATTTTGACCCCAACCGAAAAGCTTCGATTGGTTTGAATGCCTTTTTTTTTGGTGGAAAAAATGGGGTTGGGGGGAACGGGTTACTGCAAATATAGAGCTTTTGTTTGTACGAGAACTTATCTGACTTGGGTTTCCAAAATAAACCAAGTTTTTTTAAGGGCTGTCTTTTGCGATAAAAATTGAAGAGGAACTGGGTTACCTGTAGGGGATGCTTCAAGTAAATCTGGACAGTTTGAAAAACCATTTTTTTGAGTGGGAAAAACCCCCCATTTAATAGCATGGTCAGTCATCTTTTAATTTGAAGAGCTTTTCCCGGATTTTGTCACAGCCACTGAGGGGAAGTCATCAAGTAAAAGTCCCCGTCCTGCACTTCTGTAGCGCGAGGATAGCTGCTAACCCTTTTTCGGCCCAAATTGTTGTAAACATCGTGGGTTTCCAAGGGAAAGGGGGTGAAAACTGTGCCGTAAGGGGCTGTTGTAAGCTCGTAAAATTTTACGATTCTTTAGGCATGTTCTCCAGAGAATTCTTTTATAGTGGGTGTTCCCCTTTGGGTCTAATTTCTTGAAAGAAACATTTTTGCAATGTCACTGTAAAAGGGAATTTGAAAGTGTTTTTTAAAAAACCCTAAAACGATTGACCACAAGCTGTTGAATAGTAGGGCCCACCATCCCGGATATCATTTTGGATTTACCCTTCGTTTGTTTTTTGGGTGAAGCGTCCCAAAAAAAACTCGTGTTCGTGGTTTTGGTGCTGGGCCTTAAACACAGGATGATGAGGCAGATAGTTAAAACATTGGTAAAAATTACACCTGAAACTGTCTGCACTTGTACCATATGGCCCCCTTTTTCGGATTCTTCAAGAAAAATTGTTTATTCCAATCGTATTCTGGTTGTTTGTGCAGCCGACCTTCCCAAAAGTTTTAAACCCGTGCTTGCCTTTATCGAAAGAATTACCAAAAAGTTTTCATGATCTGCCCGGAATTTGGGAAACCTTAAATACAAATCTACCTTTACATTCCTTGGCACAGTTTCTTGGAAATGTCGCTCACATTTTTTTTTTTCGTCGGTTCTTGGGTTTGAGTGGACTTCCTAAGTTTCCCAGGGAAAAATTGCAGTTTCCGACTAGAAAATGTAAACTGTTTGAAAGAAGTGTGCGGGAACAGATGCAGTAAGGCATCGCCACATACCCTTTTTGGAAACGTCCTGCCGTATCCAACCTCCGTTCCTGTAGAATAGGATAATTATTCTCTAATCTTGACTTTCGTCCAGGCCATTTGAAGTGGGAAAAAAAGTTTGCCCCTATTTAAAATCAATCCTTCCTGTCTGGGGAATGTTGGGTCAGCTAAATCGTGTCAGGGGATTTCCCTGTTCATGTTCAATCAACAAAATGGCATCGGCCGGGTTATTTCGTTGCAAAAACCAAACATGACAAGTTAGCAATTTAAGGGTTTCCTCTTTAGTTTCAGTTGGCATTCAAAACCTATGCTTTGATTCTGAGGCCCAAATTTAAATTTTACCTTTGAATTGGGAAATGGGTTTTTTATGTTTTTTCAAACCTAATCGCTGTACTTTAAAACTTCAGTACAAAAGGGTTTGATTTACTTCCAAATGTCTAAAAGAGCTCTACACTTTTTGAAACTTGGGCCCTTACCCAACTTTTATAGGACATTTTTGTTGATAGTAGAAAAATGTGATTTTGGTATCCCTTTAATGCAAGGGATGCCGTTTTGAAACTGGGTTTTTAACTTCCCCCTGGGCCATTTTTCTGTGTTGTCACATAATGGGGCAGGATTAGAATTCTCCGAACCATGCAGAAGAACCCACCCTTTTTAAGATTAGAATTGTGTAAAAGAGTAAAAGATGTTTTTTCCACACTTTTGGCAACCCTTTGAGTTTGGGATGACTTTACAACGTGCCCCTTTCGAAGCCCGTTGAAGGGTAACCTGTTATTTTGGGACAAAAAATTTTTTTCTGATCTAGGTTTAAATTCCTGAAAACACACATTTGTACAACGGGAATGTGATTCATTGCAAATCTGACATTTAGGTTTCAAGGGGTGTCCCGTAGGCCCAGAAAAGTATGCATATTTGACTTTCTTTTCGCTTTGGGTTGAAACTTCCCCTTTACTTCAGCAGTAATTTAACTTACGATTGTAGAATAAACTGGGGTTTCGGAAGGGTTTTAAAAAGTTTTCTAGAGCTTTTTCTCCTGTGGTTTTAAAAAAAGCGATGAAACTATTTAAATGTGGGGAAACTTGGGTCATTTAGAGTGGTTCCCATTCTTTGGGTGTATTAAATATCAAACGGGCTGGTGAATAGGATTTTAACAATAGACTTTTTCCAAAAAGGGGTTTTCAATTTTAAGGGCCTTAAAAAAGCATTTAGATTACTAGACAAATGTGTTGTGTTTATAAAATTGTAACCCAAATTTAGTCAGATTTTTTTTGTTTCTGATTTAATATCGATCAACTTTCCCTTTAAAAATTTTGAATGCAACAGCCTTTTTTTTTGATACCGATTTTCCAATAATTTCCAAGCCCCAGTTGGGGTTTTTCTCATTCCCGAGGTAAATTTTGAATCAATTCTTTAAAGCTTGTTTCCGGGTTTGAACAGATATCAGATAGTAGTACTTTTTTTCTATAATGGCCCCCATCGTTGTTGTCGTGAAACCCTAGCTCTGAAAATTCACTAAACGTCAGCCACTTTGTATAAGAAACCGTCCAAAAACCCAGGGAAATTTAAGACTTTTGGGGGAACTTAATCTTTTCTGCCTGCGAGAGACCCCCCCCAAAAGCACATTTTTTTTCGCTAGGTCAACTAAAGTTGGGCTAGGTTTAAACAAAAACCTGAAAATAGTTTCTCTAAGGTCATGAACCAAGTTTCAACGGGATCCTCTCTCCCTTTGTGGTCCTTTTGTTTCAAACGGCAACCCAGGTTGGGTTTTGGAAAATCATCAAACATTGTCCGGTTTCCCCCAACTGTTTTAAGTTAATTTTTATCTTATTGACATCCTTGGGGATATTTTTCGAGACTACTGACAAACGTCGGAAAATTGGGGAAATGGGTTAGTTTATAAATACCTCTCTGCTTGACCCCAAAACTTGATTTTTTTTGTGTCCATTTGAAAGGTTAAAAATAATAAAAGTTTTCGACCTGTTTTTTTTCTGGTTGCCCGACACTGTCCCAAGCAAAGCAAAAATCGTGAAAAAACCGGCGCGGGGTTGGGCCAAGAATTTAAAAATGGTAGGGTTATTTAAATGTGGACTTTTATATTTCTTCTTTATTTGGAAAAATTTTTCTTTAGTTTTTTAAAAATAGCACACTCATTTTTTACATCCTTTCAAAATCCATTTGTTGGGTATGACTACTAAAAACACATCTAATAACAAAAACATGAATTTTGAGGTCACAGCCCTCCAATGCATAACCCAAAATTTTGCCTTTTTTAATCTCAAAAAGTACCTTTCTATTGATACCACATTCCACACCAAATTGAAAGAATAAAACCTAAAAAATCATTGTGAGGACAATTTGGCTAATGAAACGAAGACGGAAGAGAGGATGCCCCCCGGAGAATGTAGAGAAAAAGGATTTAAAGGGAAAAAGAAAAATGGGGGGGGACCAAGGAAGAGAAACCCAGCTTACATTCTAGGGGGGGGTTTGGAAAGGGGGTGGGAGCTGGAATTTGGGGAAAATAAAAAGAAAATGGAAAAAAATTTTGGGTTTCAAAACCCAAAACCCCAAATAGGAAAAAGGGGAATGGATAAAGATGGAAGTCTGAAAGAAAAAAAAGTAAAATCCCCAAAAAATGAAATTTTTAAATTTAGGAAAAATTTCCCCTCCCAAAACCCTTTTTTAAAACTGTGCATGTGGAAAAGGTTTCCCCAAGGGTTTATAAAATTCGGTCCCATACGCCCCCCGAAGTAAAACTGTGACCAGGCCCAGTGGTTTTTAAAATTGTGTCAACTGGGGAAAGGGGTTCCCCTGCTAAATTAACTAAAAGTAGAAGTAGGTATTTGTCGTGTTGTTAGAACTTAGATGTGCGAGAGCAAGCAAAACCCTAGCATTTATCAACAATGGGTCTTCGAATTAACAGATGAAGTAAAAGGGTTCAGAAGACTGGAGTAAACTTAATTTTAATAAAAGGCCTACTATTGGAATACTAGAGGGATAACGATTCTACTTGGCGTTCGATTCAAGTACAGAAATTCCCTGCGTTATACTATTAACTTAATACAAGCTACTAAAGAGGGTGCAGAGGATTATGCGGAGATAACTGTCATGGGAATAGTATCAAGACAGGATATATTAAAGCAATGGGTAATAAATGCAATGAACACAGAAGCGGCGTGTATAGCTGAAGGGGTTATTTATGTAGAAACTAACCAATGGATCACACTCGAAGATTTGAGCAAAGGGGGACTTCATCCAAGCTTTAAGGGTAGCCGGAAATTAGGTCAATTAATAGTCATTGACTAATTGGACTAATGCAGGATTGGAAGATGAAAGTCTATGATATAAGGTAAGGAAAAGGGTGAGGGGGGACCAATTGATAAACCAGAAATTAGAGTACCAACTCAAAAATAATGAACGTAATAAACATAGGGATACGATAAGTATAATTGATTCCTCATTGGGTGATAATAGTAGTAGAAGAGATAATAATGAAAATAACAATATTAATATTAATCTTAGTAATAGTAATACTGGAGAAGATATCGGTGGAGATTCCAATAACAATACAACTGTTAATAATAATAATAATAATAATAATAATAATAATAATAATAATAATAATAATAATAAAAATAATAATAATAATAATAATAATAATAATAATAATAATATTAATAATAATAATAATAATAGTAATAATAATAATAAAATAATAACCTTAATAACAACAAGATGATGATTATCAAGGATAATCCGAGACTAGCGGTAGTTAATTGCAGAAGTCTATTTGGTAAAATTATCCCCTTCTGGACCATCGCTGAAATCTATAATGTTGATATTGTAGTATGTACAGAAACATGGCTTGATAATGACATCCTAGATAGCGAAATAGGGAAAAATAGATGTAACATTTTTCGAAGAGACAGGAACAGTTCGGGAATAGGATTATAATATGCAGCAGAGAGGAACTACAGGGTATAATCAGAGCGACGACGGGCTCTAGCTCTTCAAATAAAGAAGTTAATAGCATCGTAGAGGTAACCAGCTGTAAAGTTCAGAACATGATCCAGACAGTCTCAGGATACTCCCTTAGAAATGGATTTTTTTGGTGTATGTTTGTATTTGCCGGCCACCAGTTTAGGTTGGCTGCCATTATCCCCTGCTTATTTAGTTGGGCTTTAAACATTGTCATGGTTGTCAGGCCTGCTGTTTGGTGGGTGTATCTCAGACGACGCCATGTTCTAGTTCTAGAGAGTTCTTCTCATTCCTTGTCTCGTGCTCAAACGGTTGTCTTGTTGTATAGTGTGCATAGTAAATAAACAAGTTTTAGTGTATCAAGTATTATGTAGGTATTCATTATTAATAACCACTCCGACACCTCAGACAATTCTGGCGACGATGTTTACGAGTTCCACGTAATATTGGTAAGGCTAGACCCTTCCCTTGAATCTGCTTTTTAGCCAAACTATTTTCGGCGGCCTAGCTAGGGCCTAGGCCTAGAAGTCATTTTTGAAATGTCTTCTTCACGGTACCTTTGTTATAACTTTGAGCCAGCAGCTGTGCCCCCAACTGTTTTTTGTGGGAATGTGTGGCACCTGTCCCATGCTACTCAAGGAGGACCTAGAGGATTGGTCTATTTCAAGGAGAAGCTCGAATTTTACTTCAAAGCTAACAGCATCACGGAAGCAAAACGTAAGCGAGCCATTCTATTTGCCAATTACTGGTGACATAGTGTATAAAAGTGTACGCAAGCTTTCGACACGGCGTCTGTAACTTACGCCAGGCCGATTAAAGTGCTTGACAAGCATTTCCGCCTAGACTGAACCCCCTAATTTCATGCAATATTTTTAGGCGTAGGGTTCAACAGCCAACGGAGAGTTTCAAAGATTTTGTAGCAGAGCTCCGTTTACTTGTCGGGACTGTGAGTTCACCGATGTTAACCACGAGCTTTTGCATCAGATCTCATTGGTATGAAAGACTCTAGGCTCCAAGAGACTTTACTAGCAACGGAGGGGTTGGACTGCAAAAAGGGTCTTCATGACCGTGCAGTAGCTTCTGAAATGGCCAAGGCGAATCAAGTTTACTCTGCGAGCTTCTTCACTGCCATCTGATTCGTCATCTGTGCAATAAAGCTTCACAGCGGTATATTGGCAGTAGGCCTAAGCGACAAGGTCAACGAGCACCTGCAGTAGCCACATCGGTCAATCGGTCCTCCCGACTGTTGTGGTGATTCTAGCCACGGTAAGAAGGACTGTCCTTATGTAGTTACAAATGCAATTATTGCAAGCAGATAGGGCATCTGCTTCGCGTATGTCAGAAAAGGGCAAGGGCCCAGCCTAGTGGAGCTAGCCCTGCATTGCCCACAAGGACGGGGTCGGCGGTGGATCGCAGATGAAGCATCGCCAAGCATCCTATAGGGCTAAGGCAGCTGATGCTCATCAAGTGTCTGAAGCTATTCAGGGTCTGATAATTATGATATGATGTTTCCGGTCTGTTCAGTGTTAACAGTCTGACGGGTGCGCCACCACCGCTCATAGTGAATGTCCAAGTTGACAATGCCGATATCCGCCATGGAAGTGGATAGTGGTGCAGGGCATTCTCTAATAGGTTCAGATATTTTTGAGACTTTTTTTCCCAACCGCAGACTTGCAGCCCCGGATTTGGTGCTGCAGACCTGGTCCAAGGAGAGGCTCAATGTCAAGGGATTTTTTAAACCCCTTCAGTGACTTTCGGAGGACACACTGTTGTTCTGCCTCTGCCGTGATGGACCCGCCCAGGGCCAGCGCTTTTTGGGGCGTTCATGGTTTGACGCTCTGGGTATATCGGGTTGACGGCATCCTGGCAACCAGCTCCACAGTTATAAGTAAGTCAGTTCCTACTTACCTGCATGAACTTAAGGGGGTTGTTCGAGCCAAAACTGGCAAATATACTGGACCCCCCAGCGCACATCCACATCAAGGCCGATGCTGTTCCAGTTTTTTATGAAGGCTAGGCCAGTTCCCTTTGCACTCAAGATGAAGGTTTAGCAACGAAATCGATCGCATGGTTTCCCAGGGTATTCTTGTGCCTGTCACGCACTCGGTATTGGGCAACCCCAACAGTTAACGTCGTTAAACGAGATGGCAGCATTCGGATATGCGGTGATTATTCAGTCACAGAAAACCCAAAGCTTGTGTGCGTGAGGTTTACCCGCTGCCTACCACTGATGAACTTCTCTCGAGGCTCTCTGGCGGCAAGGTGTTCGGGCAAGATTGATTTATCTCAAGCTTTTTGCAGGTGCCCTGTGGATAAGGAGACTTCACAGGCCCCTGACTCTCAATACACACCGTGGGTTTTTCCCGGGTATGACACGCCTTAGTCCTGGACTATCGTTCTCCCTCCACATTTTTCCAGAGATTAACCGAGTCCCTGCTTTTTGGACTTGAAGGTGTTATCGTCTTCATGGATGATGTTCTCATCATGGCTGAAAACGAACTTCGGGCTCCCAAGAACGGGTACGTCAGGTGATCAGGAATTACTCGAGGCCGGGGTTTGCGTCTTCGTCTAGATAAATGTGTTTTCTCCCTCGCCTACCTTGGATTATGTAGGCTACTCGCTATCGGCAGAGGGTATTAAGCCATCAAGGTCCAAGATACAAGAGCTATTGGACACACCCTCACCATCCTGTTTAGAGGAGTTGCAAGCATTTTTGGGCTACGTAAACTACTTGATAGATTTTTTCCTGACAGGCCCAACTAAGTTCCAAACCATTGTACTCATTACTGAAGTTGAAGCCTTCCGATGCCTGGCGTTGGGGTAGAGCAGAAGAGGAGTGCGTCCGCTATGCACATGCATGATGACATCGGATGCAGTCCTAATGCATTTCAATCCTAGGCTGCCCATTGTGATTTTTGTAGATGCTTCACCATACGGTTGGGGCGCTGTCCTAGCCACCAGGATCCGCAACGGAAGACAGACCCAAATTTCCTACGCCTCTCGCACACTTCGTGTTCAGAGAAAAATTACTCGCAGCTGGATCGAGAGGGTTTTGGCGGTAATCTTTGCCATCAAGAAGTTCCACATGTCCCTTCATGGTCGAGAATTCACCATAGTCACCGATAACAAGCCGTTGTGTGGAATACTTCCGGTCGGACAGGCCTAAATTTCCCGAGGTCTCGTCCCCGCGTATGCTTCGTTGGTGCCTTATGTTTGCTAACTACCAATACACTATCAAGCATTTGACCGGGTAAGCACCATGGCAATGCCGATTTCCTTAGTCGTTTGCCATCCAGTAAATCAATGGACATCGAGTATCCGGGTCCTGCAGAATATATGCTGTTCGAACAAGCGCCTTCAACATCTCCATTGACGTCAGCGGAAGGTGGCTAAGGCTACGCACAAGATCCCAGTCTCTCCCAAGTCCTGAGTCATGTCATTCACGGTCCGTACTGCATCTAAGGAAGACGAAGTTCAAGCGTACCTCAAGCACAATCATGGCCCATCTTTTCTGTCATGAACGGCTGCTTTCTTCGAGGCAACCGGGTGGTTATCCCGCCAGCTCTTCGCCGCGAAGTACTGCTTCTTCTACACAAGGTCCATCAGGGCATTGTTCGCACTAAAGCTTTAGCCCGTACTACGTTTTGGTGGCCGGGAAATTAGCGAGGACATTGAAAGGTTGGTCAAATCCTGTGAATCTTGCGCTCTCCTTACAGCGAGACCCTTGTCCCAGCTCCGGTGCAGTCCTGGCCTCACCTGACAAGGTATGGTCCCGTCTTCACTGGATTATGCCGGTCCTTTCCACGGCCATACATTCCTAATATGTGTGGATGCAAAAAGCAAGTGGATAGAAGTCGCAAGTACGTCAGGATCAATGTCATCTGCAACAACCATTGCTCATCTTCGAATGTGGTTTGCTACCCATGGCATTCCCGAGCAGTTGGTAACTGACAATGGCCCTGCGTTTGCATCAAGTGAGTTTGCCAATTTCTGTAATGGAACTGGCATCAAGCACACCAAGTCTGCCCCGTACAAGCCTGCCACCAATGGGCAGGCAGAGCGTACTGTACACAACCGTCAAGACTTTACTGAAGAAGCTGTCCCCTGCATCGTGGAAGCACGAGCTATCTGCCATCTTGCTCAAAGCTTCATGCCCAAAGCCTAGTACAGCCACGGGTATTGCCCCCTGGGGAAATGTTAATGGGTCGACGCATTCGCTCCCTCACGACAAACTGCATCCAGCCTCTGCGACGTCGGGAAGTCGCAGACCAGTAAAACCCTGAACCTGCTCCTGGAACCCTTCATTTGCCCGTGGGAGAGAGTATCCTGTTCCGATCTTATGTTCCAGGCGTTCAAGTGGGTTTCCGGGATTTATCTTATTGGTTGATGGTACCCGCTACTATCGAGTAGTCAGTACCAGCGGCCGGCATCGAGGGAGACATGTCGACCAGATCGTTTAGGCGATCTACTCCTACATCTACTCCACTACCGTTTTCCCAAGAGTGCGGGATGATGTTGGAATCCCATCTCTCGATCAGCCCCCTAAGTTTTTGGGTGATCCTGAACCGGGGACCGCGGCCTAGAGCTCAGGACATCGAGATCACTCCCGAGGTCTTCCCCCAGATAGTAACCGAGGTCCACCCTGGTTCGCCCCCAAATCATCGGGATCAATTAGCCCAGCGGTTTTTAAACGTTCGCGCATCGAAGCGTGAGCGAAAAACCCCCTGCACATCTGAAAAACTACATTACTACCTAATCAATGATCATTTGTTCATTACTGAACTATCAATAAACTCATTATAAATATGTGATTATATTATTAATTATTATCATTATTATATCTTGTTATTATATGTTACTGTTATTTAATTATTAATTGAGTACCATTAACCCAATTAGAAGGGTGAAGGATGTGGTGTTGTTTTGTATTTGCCGCCACCAGTTTAGGTTGGCTGCCATTATCCCCTGCTACTAGTTGGCACTTTAACATTGTCATGGTTGTCAGGCCTGCTGTTTGGTGGGTGTATCTCAGACGACGCCATGTTCTAGTTCTAGAGAGTTCTTCTCATTCCTTGTCTCGTGCTCAACGGTTGTCTTGTTGTATAATGTGCATAGTAAATAAACCAAGTGTTAGTGTATCAAGTATTATGTAGGCTATTCATTACTAATAACCACTCCGTACACCTCAGATTTAAAAAAAACTTGTCTGAACACCCTTAAAAAATATCAAACTCAAAATTTGTATTTTTTGTTGTTTTAATAGCATCGGGAGGGTAACCAGCTGTAAAGTTCAGAACATGATCCAGACAGTCTCAGGATACTCCCTTGGGTTAAAAAAAATTACTGGGCTATTGATTTTGGTACGAGGACTCTAAAAAGTCAATGGCCAAGTCATTTTTTTAATGATTTTGAGTTTAAAATTTTAACTTTTGTTACCACGAAAATGGTTGGCTTGGCGCTCGTCAACAGGCGAAAGGATCTTACTTTTTTTCAATGCGAAACTAGGGAGAAAGAATGAAATGCTTGGCTCAACTTCTATATCTCACAGCATTCACAGCCGAAGACTTTGGAAGGAGAGCTTGGCTGCCGTTTTTTACAAATTTTTGTATTTTGGGGGGTCTACACTACTTAAGGACTTGACCGATTTAGCTGAAAATTTGCAAAATAGGAAAGAATGTTGTACTTATTGACCCTGCAAAATTTCATAACCATCGGAACATTTTTATTTTTTTATTTTATTTTTTATTTTTTATATCAAACGATCGGATTTTGTTAAAAAAACTATACAGCAACCCGCCTAGGTGGTATGTACATGTGTGCAAAATTTCAGGTCGATCAGAGAAACGGTGCGACCTGTATCAAAGCAGTAACAGAAAAAAAAGGACATTCGAGCCATAAGAGTCAAGTGGCTACGCTCGCTCAACAATGACGTGTCACGCACAGCGCGCGAGTTAGAAGGGGGGTTGGGGGCAGGGGTCGAGGGTAGGGTGCCGTAGAGTGCTTGCCGCTGCCGCCGCGACCTTGCTCAAAGACGGTGGATGAGAGAGAAGAGAGGGAGGAAGAGAGAGATAGAGACAGAATATGGCCTTGAAGACGACATGATGGAGGCTGGCTACGATTATGAAGAAATAAACATTGCATTAGTAGGACATCAATCAATGACAGACGCGGAGATAACCGTCCCCCCCTCCCTCCCCCCCCTCCACGAACCAAGCCATGAACTACGGTATCGTCCCACTAGTCGATTGGCTTCAGGCCAAGACTCTCGCCGAGTTGTTTTGTTAACACTAGGAAAACGCTAAAGTCCCGTCGCATTGTTGAGCGAGCACAGGTACGTGCAACACGACCCGAGTACGACATTCCCATAATGTTACATACCATGACCGATTTAGCTGAAAATTAGTAAAATAGGAGAGAATGGATAAAATCCACCGCCATCTAGACTCTAGAGGACCTTGACATCATTTCTTTGGTAACATCTCTTTGATAACAAATAATACACTGCTTCCTCGATAGTATTTTGATTACTTCTAGGTGGCAGTGCATAGTGAGATTTTTCGTTGCCATGGTAACGTTACTTTTGTTAAAATGTAATTTCTATCTACACTACTTAATTAAGGTCTTGACCGATTTAGCTGAAAATTTGTAAAATTGGAGAGAATATTGTACTTATTGATCCTGCAAAATTTCATAACGATCGGAACATTTTTTTTTTTATATATATATATTTTTTTTTATAACCAACGATAGGATTTTGTTCAAAAACTATACAGCAACCCGCATAGGTGGTATGTACATGTGTGCAAAATTTCAGGTCAATCAGAGAAACGGTGCGACCTGTACCGAAGCAGTAACAGGAAAAAAAAACAGACATTCGAGCCATAAGAGTCAAGTGGAGACGCTCGCTCAATTATTGGATAAGCGTAGCGAGCGAAGCAAAGATTTCATTTCACTACACTAGAGAAAAAAATCCGTAATGTTTTTTTTTTCTCTCTTTTTTCTGTATTTTTGGCTGTTTGTTAACACGATTCCGGCTAAACCAATACTCCAATTGCGATGAAATTTTATGGAGGCCTTCGAAATCTCTGAATTTAGAACTGCCACATTTTTTAGCGCAATCGAAAAATTATTTCTCATGAAATTCGCAATTTTATGATTTTTTTCGATTTTTAAAACAATTCTTCGACTTTATCACCTACATGCTTTATCCGATTTTAATGATTTTTTAACAGAACCTTAATTTTATGAGTTAATATTCGTTTGAAATTTGAGCGCAATCGAAAAATTATTTCCCATGAAATAAAAAATTTTACAGGGTTTTTCTTTTTTAAAACAATTCTTTGAATTAAAACACCGACGTGCTTTATCCTATTGTAATGATTTTTTCACAGAACCTTAATTTTATGAATTTATATATTCGTGTAAAATTTGTGCGCAATCGAATAATTAATTCTTATGAAAATTTCAATATTACGATTTTTTCCTTTTTTTAAATTACGATAAACTAGGAAAACGCTCAGTTGGACGCGTTGTTGAGCGAGCACCGGTACGTGCAACACGACCCGAGTACGACATTCCCATAATGTTACATACCAATAAGTCTTTAAGGTCTTGACCGATTTAGCTGAAAATTTGTAAAATAGGAGAGAATGGATAAAATCCACCGCCATCTAGAGGACCTTGACATCATTTCTTTGGGAAATCTATTTTAACTCTTGATTACTTCTAGGTGGCAGTACATAGTGACCAGAATTCTTGTGCGACTTTTCGTTGCCATGGTAACGTTACTTTTGTTAAAATGTAATTTCTACCTACACTACTTATCGGATCAAAATAAAATAAACATATTCGTGACCGGACGGACATTCTAAATGATTTGGCTACCTCAGATTTTGTCGCCGTTTAGTTATAAAAAAAAACTTTAGATTAACTTTAATGTAACTTTATAACTTTTTGAACGATTTTGCCACAAAACTAATGGCATTCAATCGGGAACGAAACTTGCGGATGGTCAAAATTTCAACTCGATCTGAGCCTCCGTTCGACCGCTATCATGAGCCAAAAAAGCTGAGCAACTTTCCGTTGCCATGGTAACGGGACTTTGTTATAATGTAATTTCCATCTATATTACTTATCGGATCAAAATAAAAATAACATATTCGTGATCGGACGGACATTCTAAATGATTTGGCCACCTCAGATTTTGTCGCCGTTAAGTTTGAAAAAAAAACTTTCGATTAACTTTAATGTAACTTTTTAACTTTTTGAACGATTTTGCCACAAAACTATACAGCAACCCGCCTAGGTGATATGTACATGTGTGCAAAATTTCAGGTCGATCAGAGAAACGGTGAGACCTGTATGGAAGCAGTAACAGAAAAAAAAAAAAAAAAAAAAAAACAGACATTCGAGCCATAAGAGTCAAGTGGAGACGCTCGCTACGCTCGCTCAATTTAAAAAAAAATCAAATTTGTAAATTTTTTATTTAATTTAATTTTAAAAAAATCTTCAACTTAGTATAATGATTTTTTCACAGAACAATAGAAAATCCACATAACACATGGCAGCTCAATGCACCAATTACGCTCATCCAACAACGCGGCGGGACTGATACCACACATCCATTCATTCATAGCAAAGCAGTCGGCAGAGTTGGGGAAGTTACCCAAAAATAGTAACTTTAAAAAAGTTAAGTTAGTTGACTTTAAAAGTAACTAGTTTAAGTTAAAGTTAGTTCAAAAATAAAGAAACTTGAAAGTTAAGTTACCATAAAAAGTAAATTTAAAAAGTTAGTTTTACGGCATTTGCGGCTGAAATGCTAATTTAACAGAAAATTACAAAACCTGGGGCAACTTATAATACCTATCAATTAAAATTAAAATTTGCCCAGGGTAAAACGTTTTCACTTTCACTTTCGCCTTCAGCCATAGTAAACGCGTAACGTAATTACGTACGTACGTATTTATAACACACGAAAATCCAATCTAACACAGAACAGAACACTACACTACACACTAGCAGACTGCAGACTAACACTAACAGTAACAGTGATGAGTGAAAGGGAATAAAAATATAATTAATTAATGATAAGATAACAAGAAAAACGCAGGCTAAAACACTTAAACGGGAGGAAGAACACTGAATGGAACGCAGTATACGCACAACACTTTATGACGATTTGACCCTAGAGGAAACACGGGCTGCAAATTTGCGATTGAAAGTTGAAACAAAAATGTCACCTAAGTAAGCAATCTTGCTGCCGCACGTGATGCTAGGATGACCGTAATGGAATTGGATTGGAATGCCACAAATATGCACATGCCAACCACAATACGTAGGCGGGGGGTGGCGGGGGGGGGGAGAGGGTTGCCATCCGTACCGGACGGCTGATGCGAGAATTTCTCCTCAGAAAGGAGGCTTGACAAGAATTCCTCTTATAAAAACATTTCATTATTGGGAAAACCGAATTCGAGATAAATCCTCATGAATGTAATGGTCATTTCGATGAAGTACAGGCTGCAAAACAAAAGTAACTTTCAACTTAACGTTTTTTGAAAGTTACTGAAAATAAATATCAGTTACTTTAAAAAGTTACCGATTTTGAAAAAATAACGCGTTACCCTAAAAGTTACTAAAAAACTAACGCGTTAGCGCTAACGCGTTACTTTCGTTAAGTTACTCCCCAACTCTGGCAGTCGGCAGTCGATGTCATCACTAAGAGGCTGTTTATTATTTCACAAGTTTCACACTTGAGATATCACTTTCATATACTAGGGCCCTGCCGGGAGGAGTTTAAGAAAGTCCTTATCATCCGAGTTTCGTTATCCGAGCATAGCTCGGTCTCATCCACCTTGGATAATTGAGGTCTTACTTAGGTACTTGTAAATGAAAATTCAAAGAAAGAGGGAAATTTCAAAATGTAATTTTCCATCTAAATTGCTCGGATGTACGGCTTAAGACGGAGTTTGATCCACTTTCTAAATTTTTGTAAGAAGTAAACTGGTGGCTGCATAGCTCAGTTGGTGAGAGCATAGCCTGGATGGCTAAGGTCATGCCTAATTTCATGCTGATAACTCATTAGGTGCCTTCATAGTGAATGCTGGAAATCAAGTAAAAATAATATAAACTACTAGGGATGGGGGTTGTAAAAATGTGGTTTAGGAAATGAGAATAGGCCAATTGGGTTCTTAAAACACATTAAAACATAATTTTAACAACTAATTTTAATAAAAATTAAATTTTGGGTTTGGGCTATGAATTATTCCAATTTTAAGGGATGATTTAGGGGGTGTTGGGGGCGGAATATCGCTTGCCTCTCGGCGGATTATTTTTCATATTATTATGTACCATCATCAGGGGCGGCTCGTGAGTCATTATTGTGGTGGTGCACATAATTTCGAAGAGCTATTCTGCGGGAAACAAAGGGACAGGGGGGAAGGGGGGAGGCGACAATTTTTTCAGACACTAATGGTCTGAAGTACCCGGAAAACGACTTTAGAGTATATTTTTAGAATTTATTGGTTGGGAAAAACTTCCCTATGTGTAATTGTTAATAGGGAATATTCCACTTAACATTTTATATTTTATTTTAATTCTTATTCATGTCTTAATAGTCACTGCACTTTTTTTTATTTAAAAAAAATGTTTTTAGTGTAATTTAAAAAAGAAGTAAATTGGACCCCCAGTTTGCGCGCCAAAAACGAGCGTGCGCCATCTTTGGACGGTACTACGTCATAACTGTGTTGAGTCAAGGCCAATTGGAAACTAAATGTACGTATATTTGTACATATTTACATACAGACGGCGGTGCTCGCCCATCCGCTCAACACAAACAACTCCACAGGGATGTACATTTTCACCGTCTTTTGTTTTTCTTTTTTCGTATGTGACAGGAGATTTTGCGAGATCATTGTGATACAGAATAACGAGCATTTTGTCTTGAATTTTTGCATAGCCTAGGACTATCATGGTATTCTTTATCTACAATAGGCTTTAATTAGTCATCAAAGTAAGGTTTTTGTGCGGGATGTGAGTCAGAACATGAACGTGCAGGCCTAGGGTTGGCAAGTTAAGCCTAGGGCTTGTCAAGTGAGTAATTTTAGTATTCACATACCAATGCCTATATCCTACAGGAACGATTGGCCTAGACTGTTGTATTATATATAATTTTCTACGTCTAGGCCTAGACCTAGGACTGTTTCAGTTTGGTTTTTTGATTGCAATGTCAACTTTTCTCGTTTTCTGGCTAGGCGTTAAATGTAAAATGTCCGCCATCTGTTTACATTACTGTAGGCTATGCTAGGCGCTGCTTTGTTTTAAACACCGCCGTCTTGATGTATAACTCGATCCTACTATAATACTATTCCAACATCTTTGGTCTGGATGTATGTTTATCTAGACGGCGTTGGATCAACACAGTTCTGACGTCACAGTCGTTTTTGCCGCTTTAAAAAAGTGCTGCTTTTAAAACGGCTATAAATCACTGGATTATTATTTCACGGAAAAACAAAGTACATATTTGTAATCGGGACGAAATACTTCTTCTAAAAAATCTATTCGTACAGTATTTGGCGGAAGTGGAATATTCCCTATTATAGAAAACCACCCCAAAGAAAAATTATTATAGGCCTATGGTTGACTAAAATATTACATACCCGAATAATGTCCCTTCATCTCCTCCGACACGCGCCTCAAACATTTCTAATTATTGTTCGTCCAATGGTCGTTTTAAAAAAACTGTTTATTTTTAGATCGCTAATTACCGAAGTCATATTATAATTTAACTTCACGGCACGATAATAATTTTAACACTGTTCGCTCACTTGAAAACTGCAGCTAATCTCACTTCACCAACCCTGTTGCAAACAACTTTCACTGGCTACTGACTGCAGGAGTGTGGGGGTGCGGGCGAGGGAAATACCAATGCGTTTGAATGGAAATAACTGGTTTTGACCCATGTGCACGTGCACCTAACCGAGCTATACCAGACGTTCTAAAAGCAAAATATGACCTGAGGCCGGTTCTGACGATCGCCCGTAAGAAGACGATGGAAAGCTGTGTGCACATTTAGAGTGACAACCCACAGCGGCATTATTTACTGCAGAATGACTCCTGCCGAATATGCCTTGCTCTGGGCAGGCCAAAATATCCATACAAACAATCCGACAATTTATTGGGAATATTACGAGATTTGCTTCGAACCTTTTATTTGAAATTTAGTTCACGCAGATATTTGGGGGTGCACGTGCACCTGTGCACCGACACGAGCCGCCCCTGACCATCATGCCAAATTTCATGCTGATAACTCATTAGGTGCCTTCATTGTGAATGCTGGAAATCAAGGTATAATATAAACTATTAGGGATGGGGGTTAAAAATGTGGTTTAGGAAATGAGAATAGGCCAATTGGGTTATAACACATTAAAACATAATTTTAATAACTAACTTGAATGAAAATTCAATTTTAGGTTAGAGCTTTGAATTATTCCAATTTTAGGGGATGATTTAGGGGGTGTTGGGGGTGGAATATCGCTTGCATCTCGGCGGATTATTAATTCTGATATTTTTATCTACCCCCATGTCAAATTTCGCACATGGAGCCCATGTGTTGAGATATTTACTAGGAAGCTTCGCAAACGCTTTTTTTAGTCGCGTTGATGGATGAGCTTTTTAATTATAAAATGTTAATATTATTTTAAAATAATAAAAACATATAAACACGGCCCATACAAAGCAATCATTAGGTCTGTTGGATCTTTGATTGTTTGTAACAAGGCTGTGAGTAAGGTATAAAATCTCCTGTGAAGTTTTCATACAATGGCTGTGAGAAAGATCTAAAATTTATATTTTCGTGCTATTTGGGCGGATTCTGACCAAACGGGTGGGGCTACAACGTTCATATTTCACATGGACATTAAGGTAAGGGTAATGTATTGACTTTTGAAAGAAAAAGTTGAAAAAGTTAGCCAGAATCTATAGAAATAAAGGTTTTATTATTTAACACCTCAAAAAACTCAAATTAAAACCTTTATTTCTATAGATTCTGGCTAACTTTTTCAAAATTTTCTTTCAAACGTCAATACATCACTATAACCTTAATGTGCATGTGAAATATGAACGTTGTAGCCCTACCCGTTTGGTCAGAATCGGCCCAAATGTCACGAAAATATCGCACTAAAAATCGAAAAAAATCGTCAAAGTACGATATTCATGAGAAATATCTCTTCGATTGTACCCAAAAACGTAGCAAGTCTAAGTTCAGAGATTTCAAAGGTCCTGTCAAATTTTCATCAAGATCGCATATGCCGTTTGCCCGGTAGAGAGCGAACAAACAGGAAAAAAAAAAAAAAAAAAACAAAACAAAAACAAACAAAAAAAAAACACCCGAGCTAATTTTTTTGGGGGGTCGGTGAAATTGAAGTCTTTGCTTCGCTCATCCAATTAATGGTTTTGATTTTTGAATTTAAAATGGTTTAAATGGTTTTGGTTTTGAAAGCTAAAGTGCATGAGTCTGAGGTACATCTAAGTGTGGTCCAAGTTTCATAGTTCTAAGATGTACCATTTTCTCTGTAGGCTCTTATTCCTCTCTGGCAGAATCCACATCCAGCTAGCCACCCAGCTAGCCAGCCGTTTTTTTTTTTTTTTTTTTACCATTTTGAGGCACTTTTTTTAACACAGAACGGGTTATCGGATCGGGCTGATTTTTTTTTTGTAGGTCATGGACCACATATCAGGTCATATACCGAGTTTCAAGGTTGTAAATATTTCGGGACGGCGTGTGCAGATAGCTGAAACCCACCAACTCGGGTAGGAGTCGAGTTAGTCATCGCCTTCTAGCATCGCGTGCGCTTGGCTGCGGGCGAACGACCATCGCCCTAGATTATAGCCAACTTGTGCCATGCCCATGCATATCAAACTAGTGAAAACGTGCAGATAATAGTTTGCTTTTAATCTTCTTGTTTTTTTTTTGTTTTTTTTTTTTTTTTTGATTTTATTTATTTACAAGACAAGGACAAGATAATTGATCACATTCATATATTATATTTAAGCTGATTTAAGACAACCACATAAGTCGGGAAACTTGTTCGTGGCTACCTTATTGCAGTGTCATTATGATGTCTTGTATAAAGCTATTTTGAAGCTCGCCTTAGATACGCTATCCCCTTGTGGGGAAATTCAACAAATTCACAAGATGCTTTTATATTGCAAAAGAGAGCAATCAGGACCATTGCAGGCCTAAAAAATATGGAATCATGTAGGGAAGCTTTTAAAAATCTTCAAATTATGACTATGCCAAGCTTATACATTTTAGAAATTTTAAAACAAACAATTAAAAGCAGACAGGATTTCACAACGAACACACAAGTTCACGCACACAATACACGACAGAAAGAGCATCTTCATCCGAGCCAATACAACACAAAAAAGGGACAGACATCAATAATAAATATGGGCATAACTTTATTTAATAGACTACCTCCTAACATTAAAAACTTAACAGCACCGACAAACAGATCTTAGCAATAAAAAAATACCTGATAGAAAACTGTTTCTACACACTAAATGAATACATCACCAATGAAAAAGATGACATGTTTACCTGGTAGATACCAAATATATCACTTTTTATCATTGTTTTATCACTGTTTTATCATTGTTTTATTAATCAAACATCCTTGTTGTGGAAAAGCATTTTATAATGTATGTTTATATAATTATGGTACTTAGTCCGGAGTAGTAAATGCTCATTTATGTAACAGGCTATTTTTAGTTAGTTTATAGTAAACCAAATTGTATTGTATTGTTGTTTTATTTTGCTATATACGTATATGTATATATATATATTAATAATATATTGACAAACCCAATGTTACAATGTAACCTACATGGATGCTAATAAAACTGAACTGAACTGAACTGATAGACTTAAAAATTACAGGCTAGGTACTAAAAACTACGATAAAGATATAAATACAAAAAAAAGTTGTGCTCTGTTACCTTGCTTTATGGTCGAGCGGCCAGGCGGCCCGGAGACGCTTATTTCGATGAGGTACCCCTACCGGCGGTAGAACAAGATGATATTATACTTTTTAGAAAGATTACTTCAAAATACATACGATAAGCCGTATCCGAGAAAAATCCATCTTGTTCTACATGCCGTTTTGGCGCTTTGAGTGCGCCGCGACGCTTCCGCACGGCGCTTCACTCTTTTGATCATTATTTCCAAACCAAACAAGATACATTAATAAACTTAGTACTATTGTTTAGAAGAAGAATATCCCTTTCCAGTGAATACCCACATTAAACCATTACAAATATTTAAGGGTATTTAAATTGGCTTACAACGCAAAAATGTGACTTTTTATCAATTTTACTTGGATATTCAATGCCAATTTACGAGAACATTTGAAAACATATTGTTGGTTTATCAGTCTTAAAAACATGCTGTCACATGTGTTATAATACTACAATGCACAAATAGTTATACGAAGTCGGTGAGATTGTGCATGACATGCGTTTGTTCGGCCGCGCGTCTTATTTAGTTCCGCTGTCACGCCAAGCACATTGTGAGTTGTAAGCGCCAAACCGCTCATACGTTACTATTCGGCCATGTAGGTATCAACGAAAGTCTTTGTGATTTAGCAGTGTAAGTTCTTTAAATGCTATTATGTCATATTTTATCTCAATTGAACATTTGGTTCAGTTTTTGTCAATCGACAGCAAATGCAGGAACAAAGCTGCATTGCAGTCTTTCATCACAAATATAATATTTTTTTTAAACAGTGCTGCTTCATTGATGTATTTTTAAACTGAATAGTGTGGCCAACACTCAAAATAAATTTGGAATTTAAAGACCATCTCGTTGGAAACATGCTACTGTAGCAGTACACAACGTTTATTGTTGTTTGTTCCGTGCTTTGAGATTATTTGCATGTTTGTTATGTAAATCACGATAATATTATATTTATAGCTATGACTGGAAAACAGTATTCTCATAATTCAATCCCATATTATTGTTAAAACATGATCGAACATTAATTGCATGGAGTATTTGATATCATTTTCTTAATGCAATGCCAAAATGGGTAAACTGTGTTTCAAGATTTATGTATATACGAAATGTATCTATGGATGACGAACCAAAAACAAAGTACTAAACTCAAGAAAGTAATCGATCAGACGCTGTCTATTCTGTGACGGCAAATTTTTCGACACTGGGTCTGTTATCGACCTGTACCAAAAATACGTATTATACTCGTATCTGTTACCGTATACAGATATATATATATCTAAAAAACTGAATGTGAAATTCCACTCTTCTTGCCGTTGGGGCTGTTGATCAATTATCTTGTGCTATTGAAAAAAATACACTCAGTATTATAAAGAGGTACCGGAAGGCGAGGTCGATTGCGTCGGGACCTACAGGGGTGGCTTGGTCGCTTTGATTTACTGTCCCCCACTGAAAATCAGTTATATAACTGAGTGGGTAGACTCTAAATACAATTTATTTATTATTATAATTATTTAAGTAAGAACTGTTGGGTAAACCCGATTTATTCTACAATAGCTGATGAGTGTCGGTGAAACTTTATAAAAGGTGTCTAAGCTCGAAGAGACTGACAAGAAAACAATTATGACGAAGAACGAAACGTGGACATCAAACCTTCCAAGAGAATGGTCTTGCACCAATCTGCTGCTATATTCATTAGTGTGAGGCTTAATGAAGAGTAAAAGAGATTCAGATTTCTTTACCATTTGTGACAGTATACACAAATGTGTGCAAACGATACGTTAATGATTCTATGATTCTTTCGATGGACTTGGTGTTTGTGCCTACTTTAATCCCAAGATATCCTCTCATCTCTAGCATTGTGTCATAACCTAATAGCACAATCCAAATATGTAAGTACACCTCTTGCTTTAGGAGTGTTCGTGCATCATCAGTTTGGGAGCAAAACTTTTTTGCACATTTTGCATTCTCCACTGGATGTACGTAGTTGTTTTTACGACAATATTCCCAGGTTTGAGACGTATGTTGCTAACTGCCAGTTAGTACTTGAAGATGACTTGTTCGTACCTCATGGATTTAATTTCTATTCAATTAAGAAGAAACCATTGACGGTAAAAACCAAACTCATGACACAGTCGTCGTGCTATGTTAAAGAACTGTGGTGAATTAAAATTCCAAATTGGCAGTAACAAACTTCTGACATCAGAAGAATTAAATATCAGATAAAATACATTATACTTCAATATGATAAACCCCACGCCGAACCACGAGAAATTACAGACAAAACTTTGATGAAGAGACCTATCTTTAATCACAAATCAAGTGCCTAGTTTAAAAAATGTATCGCTTATTCACCGATTTATAAAGTGATATTTCAAGATTCCATCATCATGGGGAGGCTTTTAACACTTCAACATCATCAGTCTTCTGACGTTTTCTTCATATACACTGCACTTCTCAACCTCGGTAACGTTGCTGAGAAGATCGACCAAACTCATATTATGGCCACTGCAGATCTTGCCATAAACAGCAATGAACTGAAAATCTTATGGAGTAAACCGGAGTAAACCAGCTGCTCTCTCCTGTTAAATAAGAATGCGTTTAGGTGGCATGCATTTGACATAGGCGTTTTTGGCCAGTATAAAATCAATGTTTGGTGATGGAGGACTTACCAACTAATAACTATACTGGGAATATATGCTGATGTGACTGCCAATCTCTTCTGCAAGGTTAACAACTAATCGTGGTGTACGAGTTATTAAAACGTAATGGAAGCCTCTTATGCATTTGTTTATGAAAGCAGCTCAAACCTGGTCAGAGTCAACGACATGCCTTGGTTATATATTACCACCAAATAACAAAACATAATTGCAATCAACATGCAAGTCTATGGATGGGCATGTTTGTGTGCACTGTCAAAATATACTTGAACATGATTTGTTAAAGATGTTACTGTATTGTCATTTTCGAAAGCTGGAAGTGAATTTTCTCACACATTTAAATTTTGCTCTAACTAAAACTACGGATAAATAAATATGAAGCCCTAATGAAACCCCTACTGATGATAATGCATTTCAACTGCATGCTAAGAGGGCTAAATTTCAATGTTTGGTATGGTGTTAGAATGGTGTTAGAGCCATGTTGCAAATCCGTTATTGCAGTCATTCGACTACGGTTTGGAGAACATACAACGTCTTATAATATTGTATTTACGTCAACAAATCACACATCTTATAGTAGTGACAAGCAGTGTGAAACAGACAAGTGCCAATGCAAACGAGCTTTTATCACTGCTTGTGGGTTAGTTATTTAGTTATTGGGGTTTTAGGGCACAAAACACGCTTGTGGGACAGTGGGTGTGATGGAAATTGGAGAAATGTAAATAAAACTGAATGTATACAAAGCATGCAAATTATAATACTGTAAAGATTGAAAAACGCAAACCATAACGTAATGTTGTATATTTATGTAAGTAATAGCTGGAACACAATTATTTACAGAAAATCCAAGGTAGAACACGAGAGACGAGATTCAAAGATCTATATTACACTCTTTAGAATCCATCCATAACTAAAAATGGTTAAAATATTCTATAAAATAATCCTATGCGTAAAAATAATTTAGCACAGAGACGTCTGCAACTCGAGAATGGTGAGCAAAACTTACTTATTAATAACAACAATAAGGTGAAGCCTATACAGTATTTATAAAAAATACCCTTCATATTTTAATTTTAATATTTCATTCATTTTATGGGAACATAACAAATGTTTTTGGTATCTTTATATTACATTCCAGTAAAAGCCACACAAGAATGTCATACACACTTTAACATGCCTATACGTGCTACACCCTTAATTATAATTTGACGTGACGTGTGTCAATTTTTTTTTAGAAATTGATTTAAATTCTTACATATTTAATTGATTTAAAAGTTGTATTGCCAATTTTTCTCTTATAGTGTTCTGTTCGGCGCCCGGAACTCACAGTGAACACTGCGCGACAGCGGAAGTAAATAAGACGCGCGGCCGAACAAACGCATGTCATGCACAATCTCAGTGACTTTGTGTAACTATCTGTGCATTGTAGTATTATAACACATGTGACAGCATGTTTTTAAGACTGATAAACCAACAATATGTTTACAACTCTTCTCGTTAAGTGACATTGAACATCCAAGTAAAATTGATAAAAAGCCACATTTTTGCGTTTTAGGCCAATTAAAATACCCTACAATATTTTTAATGGGTTAATGTGGGTATTCACTGAAAAGTGCTATTCTTCTTCTAAACAATGGTACTAAGTTTATTAATGTACCGTAGTTGGTTTGGAAATAATGATCAAAAGAGTGAAGCGCCGTGCGGAAGCGTCAGCGGAAGTAAATAAGACGCGCGGCCGAACAAACGTATGTCATGCACAATCTCAGTGACTTTGTGTAACTATCTGTGCATTGTAGTATTATAACACAAGTGACAGCATGTTTTTAAGACTGATAAACCAACAATATGTTTACAACTCTTCTCGTTAAGTGACATTGAATATCCAAGTAAAATTGATAAAAAGTCACATTTTTGCGTTTTAGGCCAATTAAAATACCCTACAATATTTTTAATGGGTAAATGTGGGTATTCACTTAAAAGTGCTATTTTTCATCTAAACAATGGTACTAAGTTTATTAATGTACCCTAGTTGGTTTGGAAATAATGATCAAAAGAGTGAAGCGCCGTGCGGAAGCGTCGCGACGCACTCAAAGTGCCAAAACGGCATGTAGAACAAGATGGATTTTTCTTGGATACGGCTAATCGTATGTATTTTGAAGTAATCTTTCTAAAAAGTATAATATCATCTTGTTCTACCGCCGGTAGGGGTCCAACTTTCATAACTTGCCGATTGCCGCTGCACCATTACATTCTTCATGACATAGTTGTATTACTAATTTATTCTATTCAATTTACCTCATTTAATTACTGACTAAAGTGACAATTCATATCAATATTTTTTTTTAAATCATTAAAGGGGCTAAAAACCCCAAAAAATATTTTTTACCACGTGATCTATAGCACAATACTTAAATGACCGTTTAAAAAAAAATTCTTGTAACTGTGATTTAACACAATTTATTTAGTTTTTTGGATCCAGAAATTGGCGAAAATTGGTGTTTTGGTAAATTTCCTAAATTGGCTTTAACCTGCTTCTTTTTTGGTCCACATAGATACTAGAGCATAGTACCAATCTAAAATGCCCCTTTATAACATCGTGTCTTGAAACTGTGCCCAAATATATCCTCAAACACGCAAAAATATGCATTCCAAAATCACACCCCATCTTGATAATCAGCATATTTTGACCGAACTACTCACCCAAATTACAAAACAAAATACTATAGAGAATTTACAGAAAAGGCTGTCGAGTACGTCAATAATGGCCAATATTTTTTTGGATCAAAATCCTCCAAGGTCACGGGGCATAAAGATCGTCCCCATGTTATTTCTTAAGGGAGATATTTGCCGATGGGACCTAGCTCGAAAAATGTCATGTTTGACAATTTTTTGGGAGGTCATGGTGGCCCCAATAATTACTAGCCCTAGTTAGCCTGAATGAAATATATTTTTTGAGTTTAGCGGTTAAATACCCCTTTAATAAAAATTAAATATTTAATAATAATATAATTAATATGGTGCAGTTATACAAACAAAACAAAACAAAACAAATCACTGTTTATAGATTTGATTGAAGTATATATTTGAAAAATTCAAATAAATCTATATATATAAAAACGAATGTATGTATGTATGTATGTATGTATGTATGTATGTATGTATGTATGTATGTATGTATGTATGTATGTATGTATGTATGTATGTATGTATGTACCGGTATGTATGTACTGTATTGATGCGAGTATAGGCCTCGGGTATATTTGAAATTTTCAAGTTCAAAAAGTGGGGTGCGGCCATTATGTGAAGCCATTTATCAATAGTATTTATATCCAAATCTTTAAAATCTGAGTGGTCAAAATAAGGGTGCGGCCTTTACTCGAGGGCGGCCTATAAGCGAGTAAATACGGTATGTATGTATGTATGTATGTATGTATGTATGTATGTATGTATGTATGTATGTATGTATGTATGTATATGTATGTTTGTCCTTTATGCATTACTACACCATTTGTCCGATCTCTATAAAACTTGGCACATATATGTATTTTTTCACGGGGAAGATTACTATGCTATCCATTTTGTTGTAACACATGGTGATCGGTATCTGCAAAGAGGATACATTCGTTTTAATACATTTCCCACACAACTTCTTGAACAGTAAGCCGGCCCGCGTCGATTGAACGCGCACTTGGTCCGGCGCACGTCTCCCCTCCTCCCAGCCAGCTACGAGCTTGCGGCTGCAAAGATACATACATCGCCGGAGCTATCTCTCTCGCACTCATTACGCTTATTTTATCCTCCTCAGACCCAGCGTGGCCCAATGGCCACACGAATTCAATCAATTTATAAAAATTATTAACTGAGCCACCAATGCCCCAAAGTGGGTACCAACTAATTTTAGTAACTCGCAATAGGTAGTACAACTTGGCGTACATGTCTATTTTTATTTCAAAACCTTCCATGAAGAAGAAAATGAACGTGTAAAATGGCCTAAGGAGACAAATGAAAAAAAAAATGAACGTCATCTTCTAGTATAGAGGAAAGATAACAAAATTATGAAGATAAAAATTTAAAGTTGAATTAAAATTGTTAATTGTGAGATAACAAAATGGATTGATGCAACAACCATTGAAAATGACCATTGTTTGACTGCTACAATACAATTAAAATTAATGTGGCCATAGAGCCACACTGGGTCTTTGGCCATACACAATTATCCATCTGTCAAAAAGTAAACAATGCTCACTAATCTTGTTTTCTGTAACCTTTTCAGTTTTTAGTGGTCAATCAAGCGTACAAAACAATTTTTGACAAAAAGTTTAAATTTAAATTTGGATTTGAGCACACACTAGGTTTTCAAAATAGGCCTAAGCCTAGGCTATGAAAAAATAAGGCAAAAAGGCGCTAATGATAGGGCTAATGATAGTGTCAGTATGTCTTGACAATGACAAATCAACTACATATTGACTTTCTTCATATTTAAACATGGGTTTTCAATTGAATCAGCATTCAAATGTGATATTTGGCTATTATTTTAATTACTTACAGTAAATTACATGAACAATTGGCCTAATTACAGCTAATTATTATTATATTCTACCTTGATTATCATTGTATGTATCTATGTTTGTGATTTGGGCAATAGAAAAATGTCACATTTACCGTACTTGGTAAATTTAAATAAATCTTACATCAGTATTTGGAACAGCCAGGGACCCAATGTGGCCATACGGCCACACACCGTATCTGGCTAGTTTTCGAAAAAAAAAAGTTCATACAAAATATTTTTTAATTTTTTTTTTTAAACCACCCTATGAAGTTAATTTTTGAAAAATGTGAAAAAAATTATGCTTGGGTCTGAGGAGGTTATAGATATTTTAGTCCTGTTACGTAAATATTTTGGTTTGATCATTAAGACTACTCTTATAGCGTGGCTCCCTCAGCTGCATTACATAAGCAGCCACGCGCGCTTGGCACATATGTATCACGTGACTGGAAAGACCCAACCGAGTCGGTCTGCCCGGGTCTGCCACAGCCTTCACTTCACTACGGTTCTGTCAACGGCAGAGTTAGATTTCACATCATTTCTTCGCCATCTGTTTATTTGATAGATATTTGTATATTTTTCATAGGTCTGTTAAGTTGTCAAGTGGTTAAGGGGAATCCCTAGACCCAAATATGATTTCTAAAGAATGCAGTAAAGACGTCTGAAAAGTAAGTAGAATGTAAGAGGGGCTTAATAAAAGAGCGGATAATTTTTGAGAAAATATTTTGACAGGACATAACCTCAGAATCAACAATTTTATTCAAATTACTGGAATCAGTTGCTCAAGTTCAAAATTGAATTTTTAGCAGCGGCTTTTTGTATATTATTTCTACACTCCTTTATCTACAACCTAAATATAAGTATTATTGTTTTTTTATGATTTCAGGCGTTGCACGATTTTTTCCGTTAAACGGTACAAAATTTGAAATTGTACCGGCAGGCGAAAAAAATTGTGCAACGCAACAAACCATATAAATACAAAAATCCTTTTATTTTGTAGATAAAGGAGTGTAGAAATAATATACAAAAAACCGCTGCTAAAAATTCAATTTTAAACTTGAGCAACTGATTCCAGTAATTTGAATACAATTGTTGATTCTGAGGTTATGTCCCGTCAAAAAAATTTCAAAAAAATGATCCGCTCTTTTATTAAGTCCCTCTTACATTCTAATTACTTTTCAGACGTATTTACTGCATTCTTAAGAAATCATATTTGGATCTAGGGACTCCCCTTAATCTCAGTAATCCATAAATTAATGTTTTTATTCATATTTTGATGGAACCGGAACCGAAAAATCGAGTACTTTACTACCCGGAACCGGAACCGAAACCAAAACCAGGAACCGCACATCCCTAATAGACTACACCATTCATCCGATCTCCATGAAAATTGGCACATATATGTATTTTTGGGGAAGGGAAGGTTTTTTATCCTCCACGGGGATTGGTGCCTGCAAGGAGGATACATTCGTTTTTCATCCGATCTCCATGAAACTTGGCACATATGTATTTTTTCACGGGGAAGGTTTCTATGCTATTCATTTTGTTCTAACTCCTCCACGAGGTGATCGGTGCCTGCAAAGAGGACTCACCAATGAATTGACTTCGACACTGTTGGACATATCACCATGAAAGTTGACACATATACGTATTTTTTTATAGAATACATTCGTTTTTCATCCGATCTCCATGAAACTTGGCACAAATATGTATTTTTCACGGGGAAGGTTTCTATGCTATCCATTTTGTTCTAACTCCTCCATGAGGTGATCGGTGCCTGCAAAGAGGACTCACCAATGAATTGACTTCGACACCGTTGGACATCATCACCATGATAGTTGACACATATACGTATTTTTTTTATGGAGAAGTACACTCCCACAAAGGGTTCTGGCATAACATACAACACAACAACAACACAACATCGCAGCAACGCGCGACGGGCCAGCTAGTCAATTTATAAAATAAACTATTAAATTAAATATTATACACAATTATGGTTATTAGGGCACATTCCCTATATTTTGCCTCTCCTTATACAATGAACTGGGATCATATTTTTAATCATTCATTGGCATTGACTAATGCTTCAATTTTATCTATGGGCATATCTAGTATCCACTTTTTTACGGTTTTTGTGGGTCTAGGCACTACACGGCTACCTTTGGTTTGATTCCTAGTAATAGATTTACTGTTATTGTTCTTGCTAATTTTGTTAAACTGGTTTATATTTTTATGTACATGTGTTAAAGAGAACTTGTACATATAATTTTCGAACGCTAAGAATCCCACTTTCTTTGTAGACTAACAAAGACGGATGAAGTCTGTGCTTTTTAGTAATTATCTTCAGGATATGTTTTTGCATTATTATTATTATTAGTGTTGCAAGATGTTTGTGATAAGTTCCACCCCATGCTAAAATCCTATATTGAATTATTGATTGTACTAAGGCATAACAGATAGTTTTTAATGTGGATACTTTAAGAAAGTTCCTGATTGTGTAAAATTTGTAGAGAGTGTTCCGCAACTTCTTTTTTATGTTGTTCATGTGACAGTTCCATTTCATATGTTGATCATTTGTCACACCGAGATATTGGATTTCTGGCACGTTCTTTATTTCAGTGCATGGGTACTAATTTGAGTTTGAGAGACAGTTTGTTGAGTGGATCTTGAGGGGCATCATTATTGTTGGCAGGTCAGCTTTAGTGGCAGAGAAGGCAATATAATATGTTTTGTCCTCGTTTAATGTAAGTAAATTGTTGTCTAGCCACAGATTTTTTTTTAGTCTGTTCCTCAGCAATTTTACGAGTTTTAGGTCATCCGCATGTTGGTGGTATTGTTTAGATATATCACTTTAAGCTCATGATCCACTACTAATAATTAACGTTACGTGTGGCCATGCCCAGCTCTAATTAGATCTTGCTAAACCGTGGTAAAAAATAAAACAATAATTTGCTGACAAGCTGGCAACAATGAGACTGACCTCAGACCGATAGCGTTGGTTGCTTGCATCCCAGAGATTTCAGGTCATTGAATCCAATTGTTCATTTTTACACACAAAACAGGTTTTTCTTTTCAGACCGCAAGAGAAAAATACAAAACGTGACAAGCTTTACCTAGGCAATTTCACTCCCATATTCTAGTTAGAGACAAGTGAAAGAGGTTTTTACCTGCATATAGAATGGGGGCCGCGTGTCCCTTGGAGAGAATGAACCTGTCGCTTGAGGGGTCTCGCGGAGCAGACGTTTTGTACCTCATGGTGTTGAAGA
This sequence comes from Sweltsa coloradensis, assembly GCA_024449915.1. Lineage (NCBI taxonomy): Eukaryota > Metazoa > Arthropoda > Insecta > Plecoptera > Chloroperlidae > Sweltsa > Sweltsa coloradensis. The sequence goes on from JAMZAV010001089.1 coordinate 275,401, forward strand.
AGAGAACAGACATCAGCTCGGCCATCGAAGCGCATGATGTGGGATGGCTAAAGAGAAGGACATGGATACGATAAATATTGGCGTCACTTAAGAGTCGTAAGCTTCGAGCCTGCATCCGCCATTCAGGGTTATCCAAGCAAGAGTTACAAGTATTTGCAAGCAGTGGGGTATATTAGCATGTTAATATAATCAATGTGTAATTGTTTTGTCTTATTTATAAATTCATATAAATAACGCAAGTAACAGAGTTACATCACATGACTTCGTGTCCTTGTTGGGTGCTGGCCGGGCGGCGACTCGACTAGCTAACGCAAGTTGTGTGTCGACTGTCGAGTGTGCCTGGCTAGTGGCTGGCATGGACCATGGGCACTGACAAGACTCCCCTCCCCGTCAATACACCCGAAACGGCGTTTTACCCCAATCCACCTACATGGTTGAACTTTTCACGTGGTATTCATCGATCGTAAAACATCGCCTTCAACTTTTTAGTTATTCATTCGCACATCACTTACGGTTTCATTAAAAAATATAGGCCTAGATGCTACGAATTCTGGCTCTGGCTATCAACAATATTATCTTGAATCATACACAAAATGCAAAACTGAGATCAGTAATAAAATAACCGGTAATAGTCCTGAAAATGTTCAAGTGTCCACGCAATCACATAATCGAAATACATTTTCATCGTGGACATGCAGGGAGTAGGGAGGGAACAAGGGACGTGACATGTTAGGGTGCGTACTGCGTAGGAAGGAGAAATTGTCCCCCTCCCACTTTCCACGCTGGCACCCCCATAAAAAGAGCTATGATGTAAATATCCACCTACTCAACATTTTGTACAAATTGTCTAGCCGCCTGTAAAAACCTTTTTTTTTTACCTTCGATCACGCTATAATACCGTTGAGTGAATAATATATAATACCCTTCATTCAAGCTGTCTCGAGTTATATGCTAGTATGCGCCATGTAGGTCGGACCTGGACTAGACTCGAGATAAAGAAAATGTTCTCAGGGCGGGGTTGGCTAGAAACTGGAAGACTGTTGCAGTCGCATGTCGTCTGGCTGGCACACGAGACGGAATGTAGGCGTATAAGTGATGTGCATGTGCATGGCATACAAGTGGAACTAGTTTGTGAGGTGGTTTTCAGGAGGGGGGAGATTTCGTTTCATTTTTTATGAATGTATCGACGAACCTCGCCTGAACCTATTACGAATCAGTTCAAAATCAAAGTACCTTATTTGACAACATTTATCGAGGAAGGGAATGAAAAATAATTAAGCCTACGATGACAACGTAAACAGCTTAGAATACAACGTAAATAGCTTAGAAGACAACATGAATAGGTTACGAAGACAACATGAATAGGTTACGAAGACAACATGGATGGCTTACGAAGACAACATGGATGGCTTACGAAGACAACATGAATAGCAGTATTTTTGTATTGCGCTTGGTAAATTTATATTCGTAAGTTGGATAGTTTTGATTTAGTATTGTTTTGGGGGGAATGGCGCATTGTGCACTAACGGTTGTCGCGCCCGTCGTAATCCAATGAACCCAAAATCCATGTTTTCAGAGTAATTGATAATAGAACGCCGGCGCTGTATGTATACTCCACGTGCCTGCTACGCGGTCATGAAAACAGAGAGGGATATTACACGTGCCAACACAATGTCGTGTATGCAACAGCTGTAGGGCCTACTTGTACTTGTGATAAGTCACCGACAGTGTTGGCTCGGGCGCTAAGCGCTCGACTCTGATTCGGTAAGTCCCGGGTTCGAATCCCGTCGAGACCGGCAATCCTGGCTGAAGGTTTTTTCCGAGGTTTTCCTCAGTCGTTAAGGCGAATGCAAGGGATTGAGTCCTCTTAAACAGCCCTCGGACATTCCTTCACAATTTCCTATCCGCACATACCTAGTTCACCTGAAGAGAGGCTAATTGCAATCTATAACAGGTTTCCCACGATAAAAATTAATTGTTGTGATAAGTCAGTCTTTCCGAAAAACTCATGAACGAGTGTTTATTTTACAACTTACACACGTTTCTTTCCTATGTTTACTATTCCGTTGTAAGAAATTTACACAAAGCTAATTGAAAATGATGACAGGACAAGCAATCAATACTTCATTCGCGAACATACATAATTCAGACGACATTAATTTCTGGCATTTGAAGCTGTTTCCCGGTTACTTACTACTAGCGGCAGCAAAGCGCTAATGAAATATTTCACCCAGGTGTGTCACAGTTACGAAGCCGGACAGCTTTATAAAAATAGTAGTATACCTAGATCTTCTATAAAAAGTATATTTTTAATATCAAACATGACGTCAGTATCACCAGAGCTTACACCCCCTCCAAAAAAAGACTTGCCCCCCGGATTCAAATGCACGCGTAATATTACTAAAATTAAATCATCAAATCAAAAATAATTTTTTGGTAGCTCACTAACTCTGCCACTCAAAAGAAGACACACTCAAGATGCAAGATGGCAATAATTAAAAAGTTGACTAGACACGAAAATGAGCAATATGTTGGAACACGTATTTTTATAAGATGTAATTTCATTCACAGTGATTTCATTGACTATCCGCCGTCTAGTGCAGGGTGCGAGTGAGAGATCGTTCTCAAGATGTACAACAGACGGATACAACTTCATTCCTTCATTCTGCATTTTGTTGTCGGGATCGGGCCTAACTCTTGTATCATCATCAAGCCAGAGTCCGGTGACTTCAGATAATAATCTCGTCTCAAGATACAGAAATACGGTCAGTCGTGTTAGTGATTTGCGTTGTGTAATGCACGGAAGGACACGGCGAATCCCGCCACCGCGGTAATCCTGACAGAAAGTTACTAACATATAGTTGGCCAACCTACTTCCGGCCATCCCAACGAAACTTCGTAAACCAGAAAGTTGATTCATTTGAGTCATGTTGATGTTGATTTATCAAATTTAAATCGAACAATTGAAAAAATGTTATAAAAATATCAATAAAGCAATCAATAAGTAAAATCGAAAAAAGTAATACTTTTGATGACCTACGACAACCTTCAGTTCCTAACTGCGATGTAGATAAGATAATAGTCGGAACTAATCCATTTGTAATGATAGATCGCAACCGAGTCGAGCACCGTCATTTGAAGAAAACATGCCACCCAGTAGACAACAGAACACACACAACAAACTATCCAACCAAGGTTCATTATCAAACTTCTTTCATAGGTTTCTTTTTGTTTGTGGTCATTCGTCGAAATACTCAATCCTTGTCAAGTCAGAAAATCAGCCTTAGGGATAAGGTGTCTCTGGATGAAAATTCTCTGGACCAGACCAAACATATTTAGCCTACGTTGTACTCGAGAGATTAGCCAAATCCGTTACACCGAGCACGGAAACACATGCGCCCGGCCCGCTGAAAGGTGACTATACTATCGCTCACATTCATGAGGGTAGGAGTGTGATCCTAAACATGTAGCTATAGATTACCGTGTACGTGATAGTGTGCCCCTCTCAGTACGGTGTATGACTGTGTCGGTACTGAGGGCACGACCTCTCACTCATGTTGCCATTGTGAACAGTAACCATTGGCAGTACCGTAGGAACTATTTTTTTTAGTGGGGGGTCACACTAAGGTTGGCTACGAGGTTGAGTGGGCAAACCGGGGTCTGGGGCGAAGACCCAGACGCCGGAGGCTTTTTCGTCGCAAGCGAGATTTTTTTAAAAGGTGTCCTTGATAGGTGGCTTAAAACACGTTTTCAGGCGAATTTTTATAATGAATAAGGGTTACATTTTGAAGCTAATATTGCGTTGAAGATTGATTACCTGACTGAAATCAGTCGACAGTCTGCTTGGGAGAGAAAACACTGCACACAAAATATAATGAATATAAGTCTAAAATCAGATGGCTAGTCTAGTCTCGCAAATGACGTCTCTTACCGAATCTTTCTAAAAAATGTTAACAAAAACCTTCCTTTTTGTTTGCAAGCCCGACTGTAATAAAAATCCAAAAAAGTCACCTAACAAGCTATAAGTTAGCAAATGACACCCATACCTGGCTTGTCCCCCCCTCCCCCCAGTGGGGGGTCAAGACAACAAGTGAGGGGAAGAGTTTCCACCCATCCCCCCCATTCCTTCGCCCCCCTGACCATTGGAAAATGTACTCAACTAAACCAGGACAAAAATGAAATGACTCGTAATGGAGCTCTAGCTCAATATCTTGAGGAATGTCAGTGTTTATCAGGCCAGGGTAACAATGAATTATTAGAATATTTAATTTCCAATAAATATAAATTACGTCCATTGGCGTAACTACGGCGACGCCCCCCTGCCCCGGCACAATTTTGTGGGAAGGTTTTGTAAACTGACAATAAAACAAACTGACAATCTACCCAATTTTATAAATTGTCGACGAAATCACGCTAAACAAAAACCTAGTAAAAAAACACCATATGCAATGTTAAAAATAAAAATAAATCTGGGGCTCGGCGCCTCAGACCCCAGTGGCGGTTTTTACGGTGAGCATGGATGTGACAATATTACAAACCTGATCATTCAGGAAAAATAGCCTAACAAACAAAAATTTCATTAGTATGAGATAAACTTATTATCTATATATATATATATAACTTATTATACTTATTATCCAACTGTGATCAAGTGGATCATAGCTAGCCAATCTCATTCTCACACTCGCACACCACGCTGGATAATGACACAATCAAGACCAATATCTCACTCGCCGAATTCTCAAATTATCTCTACTTTGCCTTTCTATACTAGTATATATTTAATTTCATGGTTGTTTCAAGCGCATGCACACTTTCACACAATAATCGGCCTACTGCTGGTGGCTGTGTGTGCGGCAGTTGGCTTATCGTGACTTCCTTAGAGGTCACGTTGTGCATGATAACACTCACCCAGAGTTCGACGCGTTCGTAGCATTGATGCTGTCAATTCGCAGTCGGTTGGCGATGTCTTTCAAAGCTTGGCTATTGCAATCTTCCTTCATTATGGAAACGTTCGTTCAGTGCTATGTAAGGATCAAGCGCGACTGCTTCGGAGCAACGTCAGAGAGAATCGAGACCAGTATTGATTTTATATACGTTATATGAACTACAATCTCTTGTCGTTTGCGCATGCACCGCTAGCTAAGCAACAAGTGGAAATGGTATCGTCCAATCGCAACGAAGCGGGTTACTAATCTACATAGGTGTACTTTTGGACCGACAGTGTTGACTCGGGCGTTAAACGCGCGACTCTAATCCGGGAGGTCCCGGGTTCAAATCCCGTCGAGACCGACAATCCTGACTGAAAGTTTTTTCTGAGGTTTTCCTCAGTCGTTCCAACATACCTAGTTAGTAGTTAGACACCGGAAGAGGGGCATGAATTGCACCCTGGGCAGGCTTCCCACAAAAATTATTTGAAAAAATATAGGACCTATAGGTGTACTTTTTGTTAGCCGCTAGAACATGATTATTTCAGACTTGATTGTTTGTTGATACCTAAAACCTACCAAACAACACAAATTACGTATAACCAATGGTATAACTAAGTTCCTAAAATGTTCCATTCTTGAAACCAAGGGTTTACAAATAATTCATAAACTATGGTTGCGTTTTAGAGGCAAATTATGGTGTCACGGAGCGGGGGTGGGAAGGGTGGGGGGGGAAGAGTGACCACAAACTTTAGGGATGAGATGGGTTGACAAGAGCGAAATATCACAAAAGAATCTAATTTGAGTAAAGGCCGGTGCACAAAACTTCAAGGAAGTTGAAACATGCTTTGCATTACGTGTTCACATGATTTCATAAGGTTTATGGTTTAGGGTCTAAGGTTTAACAAGATAAAAATATTTCATCTCTCTCTTTCAGACACTAAACCCAGCCAATGAGAAGGAGCTCTCATAAATCCGGCCGTACTAGAATGGCATTCACGCCGACAATTCAGTGGAGGAACTAGGGCCACACTTGACACTGGTCTTTTTCAAGACCCCTAATGTTGCCAATCATAGCTGAAAGGTTGACGAAGGTTTCAATAGAATATTGGTTTACTGCTGTCAGCCACTCAGCCCGTCTTCATTTAAATTCCAACTCGAGAAAAGGTACTGAAAACAACCATGCATATGCCATTGCATTATAACAAGCGTTATTTTAACGTTTTCATAATTATAACGTATGTTAATCAATTCCTTGTCAAAAGATGGGTCTGTGGGTGTTTTTAATTTTAATTTTAACCAAATATTAAGATTTGTTCGCAAAATAACTTGACAATGTATTAACTTATTTTACGTCTATCCTATGCAGTTATAAAAACTGATTTACAAAGGACAACTAAATTAAATTATTATATGCCTATATACACATGGATAACGGTGTAATCCGTGTACACAAGAGTGAAGGAACATCCTGGATTCGAACGTGGAACGCAGGACAACAGTAATATGAAATCAACCCACGGGTTCTGCAGTGGTTTATAAACTATTGAAGGGTACTTAGTCATTCGTGTAGCATACCGCTACTCCTCTAGACAAGTTAATAATTAGTTATTATTCTGTAATTCGTCGAATATTCAATACACACTTTTGAATGAAAATGATGCTAAAATCGCCTTTCAAAAACTCAAATAACCGGAAAAGGGCAGGCTAGACAGTGTGTGAAGTATAATTTTTACTCGACTCATCAATAATTAAATGATAAGATTAAAATAATATTAGTTACATTACTGGCCAGTGATTGAGTTTTACACAATACATTAATTTATAGTCTGCGAACCTTTTACAAATGCCAAAAAACAACCCTTTCGAAAAGAATTTGTTGAGGTTGAAAGGCGCATGACGAATATAATAGAGGTATTTTACAACCATTTACCCAGGTTAACAATATGAAATGGGATGACAGGTGTGGGGTCTCTTGTATAAGTGATAGTTAAATCGTGTCATTTTTTTCATTTACTGATAATATAATATATAGTTTATTCAATTCATCAAGTCAAAACAAGGCCTAAAATGTTTTTAAATCGAAATTGTAGCTCAATTCTAAGCGGAATTGCAAAACAAATAACATAAACTTTTGATATGATTTAATCGGATATTTTCTTAAAAACGAAGATAAACACTTCTCCAAAAAACGAAAATGCTTAGAAAAATGTAAATAAGACAATGAATTTATTAAAATAGAGATAAGTCCTATCAACTTCACTTTTAGTTTAGAGACGGTATTCGTCTTTTGCACAATGGGGTTCACTTTGATACCAAACACTCCGGAGCATTGTTCAGTTAGAACCCTTTCTAAGGGTTGTACAAAATGCGAATTTGTTGCCCACTGAACAGTCGATGTGAACTCCATTATAGAAACGTTATGGAAACAAACCATCGGAAAATATGTGCAGTCGCTGCGTATTTTACAGTAGGCCTAGGCCCTGCCCTCAGTTATAGGCCTACTATGATAGGCCTAATTTTTATCTTTAATTTTTCAAGTTGATAGGCATATAGTCATTAATTTTTCATGTTGGTAGGCCTCTAGTAAAGTAGGTAAAAATAAAAGGAAATTTAAATTTTGTAGTTGTTCCGAAAACCGTGTTGCTGTGGCGTCACCCGCCAAACCACGAAGTCACTACATTCGATTTCAAATACCGATCTCTGGTATGGCTATTATTTACCCGTCGATGACCTCGGCGCCGACATGGTTGGCTTGGTCAGCTTCAAATGAAGACTCGAGATATGAATGTATTGTATTCATTCATCTAAGGTGGTGCTAAGAGGGGATTTATGCTCAAAGCATGTTGAAAAGGTGGTCCATTGTCATTAGGACCTCACCTCGTCTCGTGTCAAACTGAAACTGACCAGAGATGCGCTCAGAAAATCCGTTCAGATTTCATGTTGGTGAAATATTACAAATTATTGATGTAGGTGGGAAAAAGCAGGATACAATTTAATAGCCCTAAATATTGTTTTTCACACGGATAATAGGCCTCTACAGTAGGCTTTACCTACAAATAGTTGACAACTCATAAGCTATAACGTATCAAAGCAACAATTTCTATGAAATATTAACAGGCCTGAAAGTGTTACATTTTTCCAACTTCCGTGTGACTACGCTTTTTTTTTACCCGGTACACGGGAGGTCTCCGGTTCAAATCCGTTTGATATTTTAATTTAGGAACGGGCAATCATTACCGATGTGATACGTAAGGTTCGCACTCGGGTTAATTAATCTTTGTTTAAAAGGGAGACGAGTATTATATGCTGATTCCCACGTCCAATGAAAATGTAAATTACTCGTGGGAAACCTGCCCAGGAACAATTGAACGTCCTCCGGTGTCATGAAACAAAGTATTTTTGTATCCGAGGACAGTTTGATGGGGACCCAATCCCTTGCATTTGTAGAGAAATCATCAGGAAATCAGTCAGGATTGCCAGTGGAGTGGCGGGATTCGAACTCGAGATCTCAAAATCAGTCTCACTCTCACATCAAATCACACTTGAGTAACATCTGTCAGTATGCCCTAACCGTTATTAAACACTATTATATTAATCCTTAGGCTACTGTTTTTACTAGGAAAAAAATGAGAACAGTTTTGCAAAAATAACAAAATAAGGCAATGCAAGCTATATTGGGAGTAAACAGAAGTAAATCCATAAATAAAATGTGTAATGGAGGGCTTGGATGATCGAATCCTCCTGAATACATTGTCATTTAAATAGCCTATACAATTTCTAAGGGAGTGATGCCAAAATACCAGGGGGACAGATATGAATTCTGACAAGGAGAGGGATGGACATGTAAATATTGTTAGAGTAAGTAAAAGAAGTGTTGGAGAACTCCATATTTCCCCCCCCCCCCCCCCCCCACTGCGGAGAAATGGAGATCCATCAGGGTTCCCACTTTTTTTTTAGAATCAATTTCCCTGACTTTTCCAGGTTTTCCAGGTCTAGTTTTGCTTAATTCCAGGTGTGATACACGCCCCAAAAGACCTTGCCGGGAACGCTAAAATTTATTTTCCCGTACTTCATCAGGGCAGAACTTTGTTTCATGGGCCCGCCCGCAAAATTTCTACAGGGGATCCCCTAACAGATACACACATACATAGGCTCAAAATAGGCACTCATAGGCTCTCAATTCAGGTTTTTCATCCCGGGTGGGCTATATAATACCCCGGGGGTATTATATAGGGACCAAGTACAGGGGGTTTGGGGGGCCTCCCCCCAACAATAGCGCCGCAGACGAAAATTTTGAAAATCAGGTTTTTAGAGTGCGTTTGGTGCGTTTTAGAAAAAAGTTGTGGGCTGAATGCAAAACCAAAATAATGTAGTTTTTGTGTTATTGTGTTGTGGACGCTTTCCTAAATATCAGCTAGATTTCACCTTCAAACCGCTAGATTCCTAAAACGGTTATTTTAGCAACGAAAACAAATGATTGATTTTTTTTTTTAATTTCTGACTTTGGAGTCGGGAAAACATTTTCACAAATTTGGTGAAAATATAGGCCTATGTTTTTTGAGTAAACCAAATAGGCCTAAGCCTAGATTTAAATAAATTCCCATTTTCCCTGACTTTTCCAGGTTTTTGAATTTTTTGCTCAATTCCCTGACTATTCCCTGACATTTTGACCCATATTTTCAATTCCATGACTTTTCCAGGTTTTCCAGGTCGGTGGGAACCCTGCCCATATATTTTAGGGTGGTTATTTTAGAGTAGAAATCCACTTGTTGGCCAGTGGTGGGTGTCGGGTACAGGGGTGCCCAAAGGGTCAATTGTGCTGTTTTTTAAAACTGTTTTTATTTTTTAAAGGCCAAACCGATTTTTGATTCGTGTAAGGAATGACAAATATAAATTTATCCATGTTTTCATTTTCTTCTGTGTACCGGAAATAACTTTTTTGGGTTTTCCAAAATCAAAATCAAAATGGCCCCAAATTGCACGTTTTGGTTAAAACTGATAGATTACGGGAGGGTGAATATTTTTTAGTAGAAATCCACTTGTTGGCCAGTTGGCTAGTGGTGGATGCGGCGTACAGGGGCGTCCAAAAAGTAAATTTTTGGGATGATTTTCACTGTTTTTATTTTTTTTAATGCCAAATCGTTGGACAAAATCTATTTTGGGCTTTAGATTCGTGTGAGGATTTAAAAATAGAATTTTATCCATATTTTTATTTTCTCGTATGTCCCGGAAATAACAATTTTGAGTTTTCCAAAATCAAAGTCAAAATGGCTCTTAATTGCCCGTTTTGGTTAAAACTGATAAATTATGTTAGGGTGGTTAATATTTAGTAGAAATTTACTTGTTGGCCAGTGGTGAAATCGGCGTACAGGGTCGTCCAAAAAGTAAATTTTGGGGATGATTTTCAACTGTTTTTATTTTTTAGTGCCAAATGGTTGAACAAACTATTTTGGGCTCTAAATTTGTGTGAGGATTTGAAAATAGAATGTTAATCATATTTTTATTTTCTCGTAATGTCACGGAAATAACAATTTTGAGTTTTCCAAAATCAAAATTTCCCCTTATATGCCCGTTTTGGTTAAAACTGATACATTATGTTTGGGTGAATATTTTTTCGTAAAAATCCACTTGTTGGTTAGTTGGCCAGTGGTGGATTCGGCGTACAGGGGCGTCCATAAAGTATGTTTTGGGGTTGATTTTCAACTGTTTTTATTTTTTTAATGCCAAATCATTGGACAAAATCAATTTTGGGCTTAAGATTCGTGTTAGGAGTTGAAAATAGAATGTTATTAAGCGAGCGTTTCCATTTGACTCTGCCGGAAAAAAAAGTCAGTTTTTTTTTTTTTTGTTTTGTTTGTTTGTATGTTTTGCCATAACGTTCGAACGGAGGCTCGGATCGAGTTGAAATTTTGACCAAAAAGTTAAAAAGTTACATTAAAGTTAATCGAAAGTTTTTTTTTTCAAACTAAACAACGACAAAATCTGAGGTGGCCAAATCATTTAGAATGTCCGTCCGGTCACGAAATGTTAATTTTATTTTGATCCGATAAGTAGTGTAGATGGAAATTACATTATAACAAAAGTAACGTTAGCATGGCAACGAAAAGTCGCACGAGGTTCGCAATATGCACTGTGCCACCTAGAAGTAATCAAAATACTATCGAGGAAGCAGTGTATTATTTGTTACCAAATAGTTCAAATAGTTTTCCCAAAGAAATGATGTCAAGGTCCTCTAGATGGCGGTGGATTTTATCTGCAAAGAAAAGGTTTACCCAAATGCCTTGACAATAATAAATAATATTGGAAACATGGGCCATGTTTCCAATATGTTTCCAATCCACTGTCCACGGGGCCCGTGGACAGTGAACGTCGCAAATTTTAAAATTTAAAAAAATTGCAATGTGGGTCTAGCTGTAGCACGTGCTCGCTTATCAACGCGTCCAACTGAGCGTTTCCTAGTTTTATTTTCTCGTATGTCCCGGAAATAACAATTTTGAGTTTTCCAAAATCAAAGTCAAAATGGCCCTTAATTGCCTGTTTTGGTTAAAACTGAAAAAATTATGTTATGGTGGTTATTATTTTGTAGAAATCCACTTATTGGCCAGTTGGCCAGTGCTAGATGCGGCGTACAGGGTGGTCCAAAAAGTGAATTTGGAGGACGATTTTTAACAGTTTTTATTTTTATATGGTCGAATCGTTGAGCGAAATCTATTCTTTACTTTTGATTCGTGTAAAGAATGTAAAATGGAATGTTATCTAAATTATTATTTTCTTGCATGTCCCGGAAATAAAATGTTTGGCTTTTTTGAAAAAGAAGTCAAAATGATCCTAAGTTGCCCTACTTTAGACATGAAAATGTACATATCCTTACCTTCATGTATCATAGATATCTTAACACCTATAGTAGGCTAGATCCGCAGTCTCCAATACCTCCGCACAGGCGCGAGCATAGGCCCTACCGAATATAAGCGTCAATCCCACCCATTCAAAATGGCGGTTTGGCATTTTAATTTATGCTTTTTTAATGCAACAAAGTATTTTACTGGATTGTTTGATATGGTTTTAGCTTGTGCAGCATGGTATTGAACAGACAGAAACAATGCAAAGTTATTGCATAAGGGTATTTAGTAATCATTTGGTGTCAATGTCTAATATGCTCACCTGTCAAACTGGCGGCCATCTTTAAAAATATTTTTTCCATTAATCGCTCCCATCTAATTAACATGCAAACTCACCCATTCAAGATGGTTTCCAATTGTCCCGGAAGTGGACCACTGACTGCTAATCTAGCCAATTATATGGGATATCTATGTCATGTATGGATACCAGTGTATCCAACTGTGCATTTGCACAGCCAACTTTATATTACAAAATTTCAATTTAAAGTATAGCCAACAGTCTCACTTTCCCCCATCAAGGTGTCTCATTTTTCCCCCGATACATTTTGGGGTGCACAGTCTTCCGGTTTCTACCTAAATGTTTGTGGTCTAGATATAATATTTCATTAAAAATGTCTACATGCACCTATTTTTACGTCACTAGTAGGCTAACAACTACGTATTATTTTTCTCATTTTTTTCAAAAGCTTCACAAAGAATAAAAAAAGATTTTTGCTAAAAAATACAAGGGCATATGAAAAGTGAAAATAATTTTAAGAAAAAAAGCAAGTAGGCCCTACCATTATACCACATAATTATATGAATACATAGACAATGCACATAGTTTTCATGTTTCTGCAACATATATGTTTAAATTAATGATTTAACTTAACATATAATTTACCAATGTCTCTTTTTAGACCACTTTTTGACATGCCTCATTTTTACCCCACGTCACCCTAACTAAATGTTTGACAGGTTTAGTACCTAAGTCCCAAGAAAATGTCGTCTCTATTGCAGTATAGGCCTATTCATTGGTTCAGCAGAGAGCTAACGAACAAATAAAATTGAATACCGGTCCAAAAGTGAATAAAATAATAATTATAAATACCTATGAATCATACGATCTTGATCAGAAATGTTTATTGATTGTAACTTAGGCCTACCCAAATTCATGGCCACTAACCATTAATGCCAACAATACGTAGGCCTAATTATATAATAAATAATAAAACGGTGACCCAAGCAACATTGTTTCAATTTTGAATGACATGATAAATCCTACTAGGTAGGCCCCCTAGGCTAGATAGGCATAAGATTAATACAATAGGTAGGCCGGGAGGCCCTATACAACTAACTTATCAAATTGGTGAATAAACTACTCAAATCATCTCTGACAAGCTAAGCGAAGCAATACGAATGTTGAATTATGACCTGCAAATCATCATGACATATTTTAAAGCTAATAAACTGAAAGGTCACCCAGATAAAACAAACTGCATACTGATCAACTAGCTCATCTGCCGTAAGCTACCGTAGGTACTGCAGGATGATACCAGCAAAGTAAACATTCAAGGAAAAGAGTTTCATTTTCAAGACCATTTTAAATACTTAGGAGTCATGGTAGACTTTTTACTAAATTTCAAGGAACATACCAGTTACATATCTAAGAAACTTGCTAAAAACTGGTTTTATGAGAAGAAACTGTTGGAAGCTGTCAAAGTGGGTGCGTCGTCTAGTTTATAACACCGTTGTAGCTCCACACTTCCACTATTGTCCTACCATTCTGATGGACATACATAAAAGTGACCTTGATGTTCTCCAAAAACTTCAAAACCGAGGTATGAGGGCAACTCTACAATGTCACAAACTAACACACAGAGTTGACATGCTCGAGCAACTTCAGTGGCTTAGTGTTGAACAACTAATAAACTACAAAGTTTTATGTTTCATTCGTGAAGTTCTTTACAATCAAGAGTAGGCCTACCTACTTGTACTTTTCATAGTTCTACAAACACATTAGGTAGGGGAGAGGGGGGTACCTTTGAACACTTTTTACATTTTTGTAGATTACCAGTTATGTTTATAAAGTAGGGCTACAATTTTTTTTACCTGATTACAGCATTCATTTGCCAAAAATTAATATGGTATCAAAAGTTTTGTGTAGGTACAGCAACATAAAAAATATTTAAATTTTTTTTTCAACACTCCAAAATTGTTCAAAACCGCCCCCCCGGGGGGCACATTTGAACTGCCTTGGGGCACATTTGAACAAAGCTTATAATCTCAATTTATGGTCTACAATATCTGTAATCAACAAAAAAAAATTCTTTTGCAACTAGTTTATTGTCATTTTTAAAAGTAACTTAACAACAAACTGTGGGCATGTCAAAAAGGAAATGTCATCACAGCAATGGCTCTTTCCGTGCCACCACTGATTCTTGGTTGAGGCCCAATTTTAGTATAAAGTCCTCTCCACCAACTGGACAGAAATCTTCCCTCTCCGGAAAACCAAAATGCCATGTATCACCCTTTCTCCTCAAGAAACAAACTTGAAACTCATCCATATCCGGGGCAATCTCTTCAATACGGCCAACGTAGTGAACAGTGGACCGTTTCCCAATGTAGCGAACAAGAACGAAATCATTGACTTTCAATTCACTCAAGATCAAATCCGATTCTATTTCTTCAAGACCATTTAAGTCAACTATAGGCTCTTGTTTAGAATCGCTGCTCATAAGTGTAAAAGTGGCCTAGGCTACTGCCTACTAGTCAAATAAAACAATAATTCTGCACTAGAATGGCATTAACAACATCCCAGAATTAACTTTCTATTAGGCCTAGAGAATTTTGTAGGTCCTCATAATACTGCCCAGCCAAAAACTTGCATAAAGTCACGAACATTGGCATTTTGGTAGTGTTCAAATGTGCCCCACAATTTCTGTTCAAAACTGCCCCCTTCTACCATTTTAGGCCTTCATGCTGAAATCTCCCACCAACCTGTTGATATTGGTTTCCCACTAGTTCCACATTTTAAGCTACCCAGTAGGGTTAGTAATATCAACCAATATCATCTTTGTATCATGATTGTATCATATTAAAATATTCAAATCAAAATAAATATTTGGTTACTTCCCTTGATTTTCATGTTTGGCAGATTGTTTGAAAAGTATCCTATGCTTCCATGTCAAATTATGCATGCAAGTGTGTCTGGTGGTGCTCTCTGGTGGTAAAATGTCTGTCAGTCTAGGATGTCCTCCCGCCCTAAATCTTTGAAATTTTATATTTGCATATCAATATTTGCATACAGTGTATTTGCATACGTAGTTAATTATGGTAAGATTGATGAGGTAATGATGAATTTTCTTGTTGATTAAGATGTGTAATTATAACTTGAGTAATTTCAAAACCATCACTTTGGTCATTGTTCACTTTGGGCCGACCGTAGAGAGTTCAAGGCAATGGAAGCTTCGAGATGTTATTTTCGTGTTTTGAAACAGCAAACAAGGCTAGGAGGCATAGAAAAAAAGTCGATTCTTCGAAACCGTAGGGAAAGGAGTTGAATTGGAGAGGCGACGAAAGTCTACGGAAATATAATGAAATGTTGTGGAGCTAAGCCTAGGTGTCGACGGAGAGTCTGGGTATTTTTTTCCTGCATGGATGAACTAGCGGCCGAGATTTCCCTGAGTTATTGTGTTCGGAGAACGAGCTACGCAGTAGATGCAGGTGGAGCGGGGTTTTTTAAAGTACGTTGCAAGGTATCTTTGTTTTCAATAGAAAGGTCCTAAGTCCACTCGTGGTTGGGATGCTGAGAAGGTTTTAGTTCACTTGCAACAAACACTAGATTTTATTGGAATTCTCCAAAACCTGAAGAGCTACGAGGGGGTGGAGCTAGTTTACCCAAAGTGACTCGAGGAAGGGCTTGTTTTTTTCTAAGTTAGTGGTGTTGTGATCGAGTCCTGAGGGGACGTTTTGTCGTGTCGGGGACCTTCGGGTCGAGTACAGTCGGTTAGATCGAGGCAACGACGCCGGTCGGTTTTCAGGATGACGTTCCATTAAACAAATAATTAGAGGACATACCAAGCTTCGGGGTATGCTTCCGATCGAGCATCTGAGTTCGGGAAGTGAAGTGTTGTTTATCATTGTTTAATCGGAAATTGTGGTTGGTTTTGTCAGTAATGAGATTCAAATCAGTTAATTAATTCTATAAATTGCAAAGTCAAAGGAAAGTCAGTTTTTATCAATTTGTTGTCGTCGAGTGATAAATAATATCACATAATAATCTTCAGTAAATAAACTATAGTCATCATCAAACATTTTTATCAATTTGTTGTCGTCGATGATAATAATATCACATAAAAATTTCAGTGAATAACTACGTCATCATTGAACAGTTGTTATCAATTCAGTCGTCATCGAGTGATAAATAATATCACATATCGTCAGGAAAAATTTTCCATCAAGATCCATAGTGTTAAACCAGTTCCATAGACAGAATAATTCCACATCTAAAAAACTGTGTAGTTCACCCAACCATTAAAGAAGCCGCTGGATATACAACAAGACAATAGCCCTAGACGTGTATACCCGTCGGATTCCTCTGATCCCACATCAATAATCATCGCCCTCCCCTACGACACTTGGATTAGGCCTACTTCGCATCGACAATAGTTGGCCGAAGGTGATGTACATGCCATGAGGCATTATTGATCAATCTTTTATTTTCTAAACAATTTAATTTCATTGTATAACTTCTCATTTTGGTGGGGTATGCTTAGGTTATTCTAACCTAAAAATTAGTTATTTGAGCTCAATAGGTAGGACAAGGGTTATTGTAGGGCTATTGGTAATAATTAATTGTCAATAGTGAACTTAAGTACTGGTATGTTACAACTTATGACGTAATCATAATTCCATTATCTCCCCGAATCACTATCCTGTAGCTAATTAAGCGAGCGAAGCGAGCGTTTCCATTTGACTCTGCTGGAAAAATTAGTCACTGGTTTTGTTTTTTTTGTTTTTTTTTGTTTGTTTGTTTGTTTGTTTGTTTTTTTGTTTTTTTTTTGTATGTCTCGCCATAACGTTCGAACGGAGGCTCGGATCAAGTTGAAATTTTCACCATCCGCAAACTTCGTTCTCGATTGAATGCCATTAGTTTTGTGGCAAAAAACGTTCAAAAAAATTAAAAAGTTACATTAAAGTTAATCGAAAGTTTTTTTTTCAAACTAAACGGCGATAAAATCTGAGATAGCCAAATCATTTAGAATGTCCGTCCGGTCACGAATATGTTAATTTTATTTTGATCCAATAAGTAGTGTAGATGGAAATTACATTCTAACAAAGTACGGTTACCATGGGAACGGAAAGTCGTGCAGCTTTTTTGGCTCATGATAGCGGTCGAACGGAGGCTCGGATCGAGTTGAAAATTTTTACCATCCGCAACTTCGTTCTCGATTGAATGCCCCTTAGTTTTGTGGCAAAATCGTTCAAAAAGTTAAAAAGTTTAAATTTAAAGTTAATCGAAAGTTTTTTTTTTCAAACTAAACGGCGGAAAAAATCTGAGATAGACAAATCATTTAGAATGTCCGTCCGGTCACGAATTATGTTAATTTTACTTTGATCCGATAAGTAGGTAGATGGAAATTACATAATAACAAAAAATATCGTTACCATGGCAACAAAAATTCGCACTATGCACGGCCACCTAGAAGTAAACAAAATACTATCGAGGAAGCAGTGTATTTTTTGTAACCAAAGAGTAAAATAGTTTTCCCAATGAAACGATGTCAAGGTCTTCTAGATGGCGGTGGATGTAAAGGTTAACCCACGGGTTTACCCAAATACCTTGGCAATAATAAATAATATTAGAAACGTGGACAGCAAACGTCGCAAATTTTAAAATTTTAAAAAAATGTGCAATGTGGGTCTAGCTACAGCACGTGCTCCCTTATCAACGCGTCCAACATGAGCGTTTCCTAGTAACTATAAACAAAACATAATCATTATTGCCGGTGGATAGTAAGGAAAGCCTGCGTGAGTAAGCAGTTCCCAGCCATTGGACAGGAGGGAGAACCAGATTTGCATTCAGGTAATTTAGTGTTCAGTACTGAAAATAATTAAATCAGTTTTTATTTAATTATTTAGAATTAATTAAAAGATAAATTATACTTGATTAATTTTTCTTGGATTATTGTGTTCACGTATGAGCTACGGTAGTTAAACTTATGTAATTTTGTAGCCAGATCCCTGATCCGGGCAACACAGAGTCTGTCAAATTCACATGTCAAACTACAACTTTTGGCTTGGATAGGTGGGAAATTTGAAATGTTCAAATGTTCCCCCCGTTCAAATGTACCCCCCTCTCCCCTAATGATGTGATGTGCATGATCATCTTACTAGATATGCTCAAGATTTCTACATGCCTAGTCAAAATAAGTGCTGCGGGCAAAAATCCCAGTTTGTGAATGGTTTAAAAAAACGCTGTGTATATTCTTACGGCAGAACGTAAGAATTGTTAAAAAATACTCTTACGGCAGACCATAAGAATTGTTAAAAAATATAAAATTATTCTTACAGCAGAACGTAAGATTTGCTAAAAAACTATTCTTACGGTCTGAGCTCTCATTGTCCAGAACCATCGTTACAGCCCTGAGACGTTAAGGTTGTCGCTACGGCGGCCACTAGATTAAATTCTAAATTAACGTTTAGGCCTATGTGATGAAAGTAGGGCCTCTTAATTGTGTTCTTACATTTGCAGTGGACATATCCAATAAAACAAAACAAAACTCCTAACCTTTTAACGTTTCGATTTAAAATGTAAAGGACTTTCAACCGAAAAGGAGTTTTATCAAAAACATAAAGAATAGAATGAAAAGAAATACCTCAACGGAGATGTGAACCAACGAACCCTCACACAGAAGTCAAACCCGCTACCATCCTGCTACACTGCACTGTGATAGAAGGTCGCAGTATAAACATAACTAGTGAACTGGTTGAAAGTGAGAATAATTTCTTGGCATTGGCAACAGTGATAATAAAGAAGAAAGGGGGATATAAATAAGCTTAGGGCCTAGTGCAAGAAATAGGCCTCCTAGGCCTTATTGTAATCAGTCTGTTGGTTGTGTGGTTAAGAATTCAGAGTGATCAGCTCAACCGTCTCAACGTAAGAATATTTTGAACATTTTTTAGCAATTCTTACGTTCTGTCGTAAGAATAGGCCTATATATATATATATATATATATATATACATATATACCAGGGCTCATGAAGGTTGGGGGGAAATAAATAGCCAACTAAGGTGGGCAAACTATGTTGCCAGAGGGGATCACAAGTGGAAGTATGAGAGGGGAGCATGGGCAACAGACATAGGCAGATACTCCTTCCTGGCTAGAACGGTGGTCGAATGGAATGGCTTACCAGAGGGAGTTGTGGAGGAGAAAACCGTTAAAGGCTTTAAGAAACAAATGAAGCTGCTGCCGAAGGTAAATCCTGAACAGGGTCTAGGGAACAGGCAAGACTAGATCATGCCCTTGATGGGATATGAAGAGAGAGAGAAAGGGGAAGCTAAGGGCAAGATGAAAGAAACTGGGCATGTAAAGTGCATAAGTGCAAAGGATTAGAGAAGAGTGAAGAAGGCAAGCCTAGAAGAAGGGATAGGCCTACCCTATGTAGAAGGGGAATGACTAAGTACGTATGAAGGAACAAGGAAATGGAATTACAATAAGAAGGAAGGAAGGAGAAAACAAACCTACCACCGACTTTAGTCATTTGTAGGGGAAGAAACCAAATACAAAAATACAATACAAATATACACTCCGTTAAAAAAATTCCATGATTTACCGAAAGATCTAAAAACTGTTGATGGTTAATAAATCGGAACTCTTTCGGTTGGTGTGCTCCCCTATTATAACACAGTAAAAACACAGAAAAACAACTACAAATCAGAAATGAATAACTAATAAGTCAATAATAACGATGTGGTATCACTAAACACGCAGAAAATACACAATTCTATAAGTTAATTACACTTACAAAACACTCGCATATTTCACCGTTTTCTGTCAGCCATCTTGTAAGTCTGTTGTGCACTGTTGTTCACTCACTGCCAGTAACCTTAGGCCCTACAATAATATTACTTTCATAATCCAAAATTTAATAACCACATTTTTGCTGTTATAGTAAAAAAAAAAAAAACTTTAGCGTCGCTATTTCAAATGAAAATACTTTCCGTTTTTTAAATAGTGACGTTGCACTGGTCACGTGTTACGGTAGTGGCATAGGGATTGGATACACAAAGGTAGTGGGTTCTGATTGGCCTTTGTGTATCCAATCCCATGGATTGGCTCTCGCTACCTCGACTCGCTAGGAAGTTGAACAAGCTGGACATTTTTCGTGGCGAGCGCGCTCGCTGGCTCACCGTCTGACGGGGAGGGCGTGAGTTCCATGTAAATAAGTGCAGGCCCCCATTTCCGCGGCTCTACTCTTGTAGTATCCTTTACGTAGCTAGCTCGATGAGCCCCGAGCGAGAAGATATTGACACCCAGCTGTTTCCATATTATCCCCCTGTCGTTCTATCTTGATTTTTTATTCTATTTTACTAAAGTAAAAACATAGATAGATTTACTGGTCCCATGGTCCTAGCAACCACGACCACAAAAAGCAAGAAGAAGAAGAAGAAGAAGAAGAAGTGCAGGCCTACTCCCAGAGAGTTACTCGCGCGAGCCAACTGCGCGATTTTCTCAATCGTGTGACGGCGTAAGTATGGGTACCTAAAAAACCTTAACTGCTATTTTAAAAACTAAAATAGCCACCTACAAAACCCTTTTAAA